>PVNU02000202.1:0-22181 GCA_003013855.2 Liriodendron chinense | reverse complement strand
GCAATAGGCATACAAGAAATGCTATAACAACCAAATGAAAGTAAAAGGATATAAAATTTCATTCATTCTAATCCAAAAATCTCCAAAATAATTCAAAATATTTTATAAATGTCCCCACCTGGGTTGAGCACAAAAAGAAAAAGAAGAAGTCTAAGAGGTTGCGCCACTTCCTTGTGCTGCAATATCCTCGACCTTAGCACCAGCAACTTCCTCAGGAGCATCCTCTTCAACTGCATCGAGCACATCAAGGTTAAGGTCAAGATAGAGCCTGAACCTCAGCTCGATAGTCATATATACTCGATGTTGTAGATCTTCTCCTTCAACTTTGTAAATTCATCGAAATCTTAGAAAGCCTTCACGACTGCTGATTCATGGGTAGAAGGTCACTCCAGCTCTAGTTGCTTCAGCATCCGATCGAGCTCAGCCTGGCTATCCTCCTGATTCTTCTTCACGGCATCAGACATGGACTTTTCTCGGCTAATACTTTTTGAGCTTAGCATAGTGGTCCTCCTGAGCCTTCTTCAGGGCATCAAATAAGTAATCCTCAGCCCCGACAAGCTCCAACTGTAAGGTCAGCTTTCGAACTTCCATCGTGCGGTCGACCTTCACCACCACATTAGTGCGCTCAGCCTCACGGCCCTCTTCTTTAGACGGTCCACATAACAATAAACAATGAGTCCGGATGCAACCTCCTATAGAATGAAAAACAATAGAAGTTAGTTGGACACGGGAAAATATAAGGAAGAAGATGCAGCATAAGGTCATCAGGAAACTTACCTGAAGACCACTGTCAATGATCGTCCCGAGGACCTCGTCGGGCTACATGCCTACGAGGACATTCATATCCTTGTGTAGAGTAAGGGATGAGCAGTCGTACGCCATTATGGAGTCCAGCCAAGTAAGGGACTACTCGACGACGTTCCAGCACCTCTCCCCGAGGCCCCTTCAGCTCGAGGAGGATCAATTCTCTGCGAAGGACTGGCCCTTGCGGAAGGGTCATCTACGTAAACGACCATCTGCTTGTTCAAGTACAATAGCAGTAGTGACCATCGTTGTTGAATGCTCCCCAGAGGAGGGATTCACCCCCGAGTTAGCAAGCTGCTAGTCCCATAGACAAAGGACTTAGGGAGAGAGGTCGTCTTCTTTGCCGAGGTCTCTCGTCCGTCCTTGCCTCCGCCGCCTTCTTCTTCGAAGGCGGAGCCTTTACAACCCTTTGATCAAGGTTAGTAGGGAGCCTCTTCTTCTTGACTATCCTCTCTACATGAAGAACGGGAAGTCAGAATGACGACCAGAGCAAAATAGAAAAAGAAAAAGAGTCTGTTGAGCTCAAGGACTTACCGTTAAAAAATAGGCCAAATCTCTTAAAGTTCTTGGGAGTAAGGAGCTTCTTGAACTCTCGATCAGTTACAGGTAAGTCCCTGACGATCCTCACCTGGCGAAGAAGGCGATCTGCTAAGTGCGGTCGTACCTTGGGATGACCAGAAAAGACAAGCATTAAACATCAACTATAGATCAGAATAACAAGAGCAAGGAATGGAAAAGTACAAGATCTCGAAATAAAATTTGACTTGGCAGGTAAAAAGCAGTCTGGACCTGCAACCTAGCCCATCCAGCTGTTGTTAGTGCCTCCCAGACTTTGAAGGAAAAAACCACTTGTCCTTCCAACTCTTGTTGGAGGACGGATTGCCAGTCACGACTGGTTCTCCCTGACCCAGCCATGAGGAAAAATAAAACCCGCCATAGGCCTAGCTGCCCTTAGTCCGAAATAGATAGAAGAGCTCATCTATCATGAGCTCGTTATTGTCGATCAGTTGCCACAAGATGTAGCAGCTGAGCAAGGTCCTTAGGCGTTGGGTTGCAACTACCCAAGGGCCAGACGACGATGACGTACCTCTCTCCCCAATGGGTGGAGAGATAGACGTAGACCACACTCAAATTGAATTACATAGAGTGCAACCACCCCTTAGGAGGTTGGCTCAGAACTTCACTAGCTCGAGAAATCCGAAGACCCACTGAGTTAGGAATATGATAAACGAACCTATAGTGCCTTAGGTCCGATGACAACAAGCTGAGCGCTAAAGTGTTAGCAATAAAAAGTGAAGTTGAGGAGATCGGCCCTTCAGCTTGCTCCTCCTCGAGATCCGGGGCCTCCTCCTTGTGCTCGAGGTCGGCCCCACAAGATTGGAGTAGCTTCAGTGCGTTGTCACTCCTGACCTACCTCCAGCTCCTCGGATAACCTCTCCGCCCTAGAGTCATTGGAAGTCCTTACCTCAAGCTCCTACTCGCCTCGATCTAAGACCATGGTCTCACTAGAATCCTCCTCAAACATGAGGAAGGATGAGTAGAACAAAAAAGAAAGGATCAGAAAAATGAAGGACAACAGGAAGAAGGGAAGTCGATCATACCAGAAATTCGGGCACAAGGACTCAAAGGGTTGAATGACTTGTCAACGAAAATAGCTAAGGCAGGGATGCGGTGACAATCGATAGAGTTCGGACGTCCAGGAGCAAAATGTGAAGATTGAAGTAGAGGGGCAGGGATATTTATAGGCATTCCCTACACCACCTTCCCCTCCGTACAATGCCATGTCGACACAGGGTTGCCTTATGAAGAGAGACGACGTCTTGGCTACTGAGTCCGCCCACGTGTTACGACAAGATTCATCGTACCGGGTGTGATGCCTCGCCGAGCTGAACCGTCGTGTAATGCCCCGAGATTTTGAGTCTCGTCGATACCACAAAGAGTCGAATTCTTAAGTATTAACTAGAATGCGCCAAGGATAATATCCTCTACATTCCATCAATCATTCATACATGTAATACTTTGAGGCATTCAAGCACAACAACGGAAAATAAATTATCTCATTTCATGGATTTCTAAACTAAGTTACCAAGAAAATGTCCTTAACATAACAAATCAAGTATTCAATCCTTGTCCTCACCTGGAAGGCTTATTACAGTTTCGTAGAAAATAGTAAATCATCCTAAGAATGTATAAACAAGTAAGGTCTTCATTAAGCTCCTTTGGCTTCTCTCCCGTCATCTGTTGCCACAAACCTTCGTACTCTTTATCTTAGAGCTTGGTCTGCCTAATGAATCTTCACCTACATCATCTGGGCTGTGGTTAGATAACGTTAATCGCTATCATAGTGAGGTGTATCCTTCCAAGATAAACACAACCATAATAATAACTAAACAGAGACAACACAAGGATAATAATAATAATTAGCAACTAAAACATATCAGATAAAATCTTATCAATACATTGCGTGATATTCATGCTCCAACTAAGACACCCTGCTATAATCATAATACATGAAGCAGGACACCCTCGTTACACTTCACGCTATCCACTAGTCACCAGACGGAAATAACCCAACTAATGGAAGTGAGAAACCCCAAATACACTTCCACTAGATAGTGCACGGCAAGAAGTGAAAAATTCCCAAAACAGTTCCTCCGTGACAACCAGAGGGGCTAGCCCACCAAGTCAGGCCCTAGTGAATGCATAAATTTGTTTCAACTTAAGTAGTTTCGCATCCAACCATATTAAAAGAACTCAATCGTCACTATGAGGAGTTGTAAACAATCCAGCATAGGCCGGCAGCTTGGGCTTAATATCCATATCACCAACCTTGGCTCTTGGGATGACATTTATAAGTAATGTCCACTCCTTACCCCAATTCATACTTTAATTCATTCCCTGGATCCATCACAAGGAATGTATCAATATGAGGATCCTTTTGACACTTATCCAACAATGCAAATGGTAGTGCTAAACTTAATAACATGGCATATACATTCAACAATACCCATATGGTGATGCCAACACTTAATACCCAACAATCAGGCATATTTATCCAATAATGCATACGGTAATGTCAACTCTCAACATGTAACAATAAGGCATACCGATCGAATAATATCTATATAGTAATGCCAACACAACAAGGTCCCATACGGACTCCATCTCTTACATCAAACAGTTACTTCAGTATAGGGTTAAGGGGTGTGCATTAATGTAACATCCAGATACATAATCTTATACACACATCACATAGATCATCTAAAACATCGTCAACTCATGTAAAACATGATTTCAAAGTAATCTATACATGGTTCTCACGTAAGCACAATATTACACATATTTTCTCATACCAACATCTATACAAGCATCACAAATGTACTATAATCGAAATCAGCGATAAACCTATGTAAAAGATCATATTAAATCATATCTAAATCAACAAACACAAGTTAATCACAAACAACACCCTAAACATGACTATTAACACATGAAAACCCTAGAGAAACATATTATTGTATTTGGCTTGAAGGGATATCCTCACCTTGGCTTAGGATGAACTAGAAGAGAATAACTAGAAGATAAGGGTGATGATCATCAAAGAGGTCCACGCTGTAATACCCCAAAAATTTGGGCGCACGAGTAAGTACACGAGTGCGTGTTCACATGTGAGAAATTAAATTCTAAGTTGTATTGTTCACACGCATACACACATGTATACAGTTTATACGTGTTCAGACAACTCGTCAGGCCTCTAAAAAACGTAGTACTTAGTTAAGTCGATAGATCGACCGTTAGGGTAATCTGTCGTTACTAGAATAGAAGATTTAACCGTCCACTCTAATTTCGAATTACGCGATTAATGTAAACCGTCGTACATTATCCTGCACACATGTCTGCCATAAATAAGACCCGTACATTGTGTCCATCACAAGGTGTATACTTAGAGCAGTGAAAGCTGCTCGGGTGTGTTTGTAACCCCTTAGGAGTTTAGAATAACCTAAATTATAAATTAGTTATTCAATTAAGAAATTAAATAAATTTAATATAAATAAATTAATATTAATTAATCCGTAAGAAATTATGGTATGGCTCCTTTATTAAAATCGCTCAACATGAACCCTAGGATAGTATGGAAGTGGCAGACTTCGCAAAACTTATAAATCTACAAGTACTAGGAAAGTACCATTAGTCAACTTAAGTTATAGGACCAATTGCAAGTTTTATGATTTCTGGAAATCATTTTCACGCAAAACTCCACATACTAGTTTTAGGGCACGATCTAACCATATACGTCGAATTTCAGCCCTCTGATCATCCTACAAATGGCCTAACCAGAATCGAGCCATAAGTGGGCCATCTGATCTCGGATCTGCCTCATTTGTTGTGTCACACCTCAAAATCGGGTGGCCTGACTGATGGTTAGAGTGGATGCAGTAAATACATCAAGGCGGGGCCCACGTGCACAGCGTGCACGTCAAGAGACCGGTCAACGCGCGTTGACCGCGTCTCTTACGCGTTGCGCGCGAGCGCCCGTTTCGGACGCTGAACAGCGGCAGCGTCACCGCTGCTGCCGTTTGTGGCTCACACCGTTCATCACAGTGGACCCCATCAACTGATCCATTCCGTCCAGCGGGAACACTCCACCCACGGGCTTCGAGGGTAGGTGACCTCGACGTATTCGGACGATTGTACGGTCCACCACAGCTTTCCAAAAGACACTAAGATGCTAGAAACCCCAAGATCGACAGATCTGCGATGCATGGGTGGGCCAGGCCTCTTCCAAACCTTCATGTGGACCCCACCTAGGTTTCCAACGGGCTGTTTGTGCAAAGGAATCCCGAAATATTCGGTCTCCTTCTCCAACTCGAACCGGGAGTTCTTTGTAGTCCGCGACTTCACCGCTTCTTCACCACCTTGGATGGGTATATAAGGCTCCGTCCATCGATTCTAAGCCTCCAAGAAACACAGAGAGAGAGAGAGAGAAGTGGTGAGAAAGAGAGAAAGGGTGTGGGGCGTTAGAGAGGTAGAGAAAGAGAATGAGAGGCGATTATTGCTGCTGTTGCTGCTGTTGCTGCTCATACATGCTGCTATTGTTAGCATTGCTGCGTGTGGCTCTTGAAGCCGCGAGAAAGGGAGAGAGGGAGTGGGTCATTAGAGAGATAGAAAGAGAGAGAGAAGCCGTTAGAGAGAGAGAGAGGGTACGGTTGGAGTGTGACGGTAGAGAGAGAGAGAGGAGTGAAGGGCAACGCACTTGCTGTGGTGTCGGTGCTGTTCCTGCTGGGGCAGCAAGGAAAGAAGAAGAAAAGGTAGAATAGAAAGAAAAAAAAAGAAGAAGAAGAAGAAGAAGAGAAAGGAAGAAGAAAGAAAGAGAAAAAGAAGAAAAGAAGAAAGAGAAAGGAAGAAGGAGAAGAAGAAGAAGAAAAAGAAAAAAGAAAGAAAGAAGAGAAAAAGAGGAGAAGAAAGAAAGGAGAGAAAGAAAGAAAGAAGAAAGAAGAATGAAGGAAGGAGAAAGAAAGAAGAAAGAAAAAGAAAGAAGAAGAGATTTCCTCAAACAGTGAGTGATTCTTCATATGGGATTTTCTGTTAATTTTCCTAGATTATTCCTTCTAGTTGTTCTTCGATTTAGTGTTTAAATTTTTCTATTTTAATTTACTTTCAAATCCTATCCTAAGTAAAGGATTTACCATTGGTTCGTATTCTCAAGTCCCACGTTTAGATCCATTGCCCTTATAAGTATATTTATCTCTACTTCTCCACATAACTCGATGTAGAGGTTTTACATAGGTTGAATGCGTTTCTCTAGAGATTGTCTTCCCGAATTGTCAAGGTAAAGGCCTAGGTAAACATAACTTAGGTGTTGAGACAAACCTTAAACAATGTACATCTTTCTCAACTTTCTTAATTTATGACAAATATTTAGATAATAATTATTTGAACGAAGATAACATACATGGCGTGATTGGGCTTGAATTTTGATATGCATTGCATGCTGATGAATGCTTTCATAAACACATACATGAGCATACATTTATACACCGCGACAGAACAGGAGCATGGTTGATTTGACTCCTGGCGTGCATGGTTGATTTGCCGCCTCGCTGTACCGGTTAGGTGAGCATGGTTGATTTGCGATAGGTTCCTAATGTTCAGTGGCAGCGAGTTCTGGTCGTTTCACTTATTGAGCATGGTTGATTTGCTCGGTTGGATCAGTGGTGCATGGCTGATTTGCCCACTGGCGTGCATGGTTGATTGCCGCCTCGTTGTACCGGTTAGGTGAGCATGGTTGATTTGCGACAGGTTCCTAATGTTCAGTGGCAACGAGTTCCTAGACGTTTATTGCTCTCGCACCTATCATAACATACATGACATCATGATCATTATGTGACATTTGTAGTAAATCATAAAGGGTATCAATCATAACCTTATCCTTGTATATTTCATACAATTCTATCCGTTGATGACTCATCTCCTATCTCTTATTAACTGAAATATTACCTGTGATGGAAATGACCTCACTGAGCTTTTAGCTCACCAAAATCACCACAGTTCTTGCAGGTTCACAGGAAGAAAAAGACATAGACGGAGCAAAGTACTCAGAGGGTCACATATCACACGAGCGTCGAATATAATCGATTTGTTTTAGCTTTGTAAAATTCAATGTAACAAGACATTAGTGGAAGAGTAACTTTATATTTGGGATTTATTTTAGTTATGCGATGTGTGGAATGGAATTTCAAGGAATCTATGCTCGAATTTTCAATTCACACCCTGGAACTCGGGCTTCGGGTTGTTGTACTCGGGTTTCGAATTTCGGGGCGTGACACACGCTTTACTAGAATTCCACACATGTGCCAAGTTGTGCGTCAATACTCTCAAGGGATGGCTTGGATGGATCATCTCCTCCCTCTCTTTCTCTCCTCCTCTATTTCCTTCACTCACATATTGGGTTTGGACGTGCAAGGGGGTAGAGACGGTTGGATTTTTTTAGGTTTTCTCTATAACACACGTTAAGAGAGAGGCTTTCTCTCACATTTAACACCTAATGCGCATAAGGGTGGACGTCCATATCCTATGGTGCATATAATGACTCTACAAAGGTGGTCTTTTTTTAATTTTAATTCGTTCATCATGTGTAGGTCGAAAGATAGGGTCGAGATATATAATTTTCTTGGTGATCCATAATCTAGATTGGTTGATCTTTGAAAATGGCATGACGAGTGCCAAAACGGGGTTGATCTCAATTAACGGTCCACGCTTGATTTTTAAGACCCATATTTGGAGAACATGTGTAGTCATGACAGGCAAACGATTGGACAAAATTTAGTCATTGATCGATGGTGGGAAATGCGTAGATCTGAAATTCCACCTTTAGCGGATAAATGAAGGGAGTGGCTCTAGGGTTCGACGGTTTAGGATGATAGATCAGGATTCAAATTTTGTTAAACTTATAATTATATGAGGACAATAGGTGGTCCAAGCTTAAAAAGCGATTGACGGTAGGAAGTGGGTTAATTTAAAGGTCTAGATTTAGAAAGAGTTGAAAACTCAGTTATTCCTAAAATAAGATAATTTGGCAAGTAAGAAAGAGGCTTATCAAGGTGGGGTACTTAAATCACACTATAGATCCATGATAAGAACGATCCAAGTCACTCCTATGAAGGAGAATATTTGACTACGACTATCCATCCACTTTCCTCATTTGATGGACACTAAAATCAAGGGTTAAAGGGTTGATTTGATAATTGGGTCACTTTTATTATGACCTAAGGACTGAAATTGACTTGTATAGTTAATTTATAATGAATAGGCATTGGATAAAATTTTAAGTCAAACGGATTAAGAAAACCACGTGATCTAGAAATCAAGGGTCTAAGTTAATGTGAGTCATTCACATTTTGGTACTCAAGATTCCATATCTATACATATCAGAGAATCACTCAAATCCTAGGTTAAAAATTTATCACTAAGGTGATCAATTTAGTTTTGTTACTTTCCCAACTACATTCCTTGATCAACGACTATGGATATTCCTAGGTTAAGATCTTCATGATCACGGAGCCTACTTGAAAATCTATATACACAGCATTGTTATACACCTAAAATTACGCTTACTTTTCAAAAAGATTTGAAAATTACCTATCTGATTGATCAGAAATCATGAATTAGGGGGTCCAAGGGCATTATCATAATTATTTAAAAACATGCGAGTTTTATAAAATCCAACCATTCAACGTCATTCGTGGCATCATTCTAAGAAATTTTTGTAAAGGGTCGGTGTGGACTCTCACCTTTCCGCGCTCCCGACCCTCCCTTTTGAAAAGGGGTTGCGCGAATTGCCGTTGTACCACTAACTCGACTCTTTCTCGAGGGCTTTTTCAGTTGTCGTGTCATCAAGTATTTAGATGCGTTCGAATAAGACCAGAGTCGCCACTAGCCAGTTACTTTGAATTTACAGTTGGCTAGACCTCGTAGAAATGTTAGAGAAGGGAATCCGAAGATTCATTCCTCTAAAATGACTCTTTTTTATCTGCGGTTAGAGATTCGAAGTAAGGGATCACGGTTACAGGGTGGGAAAGTGTTAGGCACCCACTCTGCCTGTACCGAAGTATGGTCTTTACTTCACAGAATCTAACTAATACTTCAAAGTCTGAATTAATCCTCATACATTGTCATGAATTATATGATACATGAATGTAGGTCTGAACAGTAAGAATTTTTTGTGGGCAGGTTTCCATTAACAAGTAAGCCCAGAGCATACGCTCGAACTGACAGGTGCTTTATGCGAGATGCATGATGTGTGTTTGATCGATCAGAGTTTCTGATGAGTAAATCCTGGATGAGGCGGCAAGCCTCAGAACAAATACTAAGCTCTAATCAAGTGTTTTGAGTAGAATGACAAGCAGGGGGGTTGGAAGAATAATAAATGTTACACTATGCTTAAATGAATGAGATGATGCTGATATAAGAGTAACTGGATGGACAGAGGTTTCGCAAGGATTTACTTTGAGCGGCTAAGATCAAAACTTAGATAGCTTGAGAGGCTTAGACCAAAGTCAGGCTGGGCTAGACTAGGGTTAGACTTTTCACTCACTCGGGCTCTCCTTGGTGGAGGAATGGGTTAAGGGAGGTGGAGATGGACTCGAAATCAATGGATTTTCTGGGATGTTGAGAATGCTGAATACGAAGGGGAGAAGGGTATTTATAGCTGCGAGAAGTGGCAGCTCTTGTAAATAGGGGCTGGCGGCCGTCTGAGGGCCGCCCGAATGACCACCTTGCTCCAGCTTCGGAGCGTACGGCCTCCGAACCTGAAGCAAGAAAGCCTCATGCTGGAGGTTCGGAGCTACTCTAAAGCTGAGGATCGGAACCGGGTGAGTCGAATGGGTTTAAAAATGGGTTTGACAAGGTGAGTTGACTGGGTATGAGGACTGGGCTGACTAGGTGACTTGACTTAGCGAGTTGACTCGGTGATTTGACTTAGCGAGTTGACTTACAAAGTTGACCTTTTTAGAATTTTTGGATTGATTTTTTCTACGGATGGTTTTTCAGGCTGATGTTTAGGGGTGAGTTGATTAGGTTCAGGCTTGAGTTGGGCTATGGATTTAGGCTTGCACGGGTGAGTTTGGCTGGGTTTTGGATATAGGGTTTGGGGTATGGACCTCCATTCATTCAACTATCTCAACCAATTTTTTAGCTGAAGGTGGGGTGTCTACAGATGCCCCTCTTGGCAGAGGTTGAGTGCAATCGAATGTTAAAGTAAGTGGACACCCCACTTTTGACCTGGTCATTCATAGATCGTGGTCTGAAATCTTTGCTTGCCTTTGTACTAAGTCAGTTGATTGTTTGGAAATAGATAACTCGCACATACCGCGGGAGTTTGGAGAAGTCATTGTGATTGTCTCTACATGAGCTGCAACTTGGGTACCCAATTGCAAACCTTCCGTTCCCGATCGGTACTAACATCGAAAAGGTACAGTAAAGCCTCTGCATCCATGTAGTCTTACGAGGTTACCGATCTTGTAATTGATTGCTCGTTTCTTTCCCAGATCACTCCAGGAGTACTTGTTTCGCTTGAATGTCAAAGTGGTTAGCTGCCTTGCATCTATGCAGCCTTACGAGTGATCCACTACGCCGACTTGGACTCAGTCAAGGTACTTTAGGCATCCACACCTGGGTATGTGCAGGTGAACTTTTTCCACCCAATTCACTGGTTTTGATACTTGAGTTACAATTCATCGTTTCGATCGTTCAGATGGTTTCTTTAGCCGAGCCTTTTGGCTTTCATCTTTTTCATATCTGGCATTTGGTATGACCGTCTTGACACTAGAGTTCAGGCCGACCGTATGAGTGCATTGGATCTGATGGTCTCCGAGGAAACCGCGAGACATTGGATCTTATTTGATTTTGCGTCAGCTCCTACTGAGAGATATGGAAGATCTCTTAGTATTTTAGAGGCTGAACGCTCTACTGAGAAAATATTTTTAGATTTGAAAAGATACCCACTCTGGGGAGTGATACTCTGTGGGGTTTTATTTGCAAATAAAGACGCACACACGCACACCACACACACACACATATATATTGTGAATGAAATCTGGCTTGCACGTGCCTCCACTAGGGATGCCTATGAGGTCTTTGGCTAACCGACTTTTATTTTGAAAGCAGGTAAACATGATGATTGATGTGATGGATATTGATGCATGTGGATGTATATTTGATGATGGATGTATGGTTTGGCTCATTCTCTTCCCATCCAATGATTTGGCTTTTGCCGGGGATGTGGAGATCTTTGAGCTTATTGATTGTAGGGTTTTGCTCCCCTGGAGATTTTCTTTTTAATGCGGATGTTTGGTCAGTGGGTTGGTCAAGATCCTAACCCGTGGTCGATTAGATCCATCGTCTCAACATTTTGTTACATTTGTTGTTAGGAATGGATGAAAGAGGTTCTAGGTTACAACCTCAAGATACTCTTCTAGGGAATGGATGTGATGGTGATAGTGTTTGATCGCCAATTTTGGTCAAGATTCCAATTTGTGGGCGATCGGATCTGTCACCCTTAACTGTGAAATGAGTGAGTGGAGTTTAAGACTCCTGAAGTGCTTCGCTAGGGATAGCGATGATATTTTTGTGATTTTTGCAAGTATTGATCCGAATCTTTACCTGAGTGGTCAGGATGAAGATCGATTTTATTAAAAGCAGAAAAATATTATGTGATTTTGAAGGCTGATTTTGTAATGTTTTGGTATTTTGTTGAATTTTCTGAAATACAAGGAAATGTATGAAATTTTCATCCACTTCTAGCTTCTATTGTTAGTAAGGCACCCGATCCATTTTATGTCAGCGAGCAAGACAAATCTCACACAGTTAAGTGCCGTGGTTTTATATCTTCGGATGGGGGGATTTTGAGGGTTTTCAGTCAACACACCACACAAGTTGCATGTTCCTCATGTGCAATGCACATAGACCACATATCGTACGACGGACTCCTTCGGCCACAAAATGAACCACATCCTCACATTTTCCTTTATCAATCCAGTTTGGGATCTTATGCTGCTCACAATTCCATGAGGGTGCGCTTCACCTCCCAACTGCCTTAATCCCCTTCATGAGTTTTAGGAACAGGGAACATCCGTCAGATTCAACAGCGACTTCCAAGTCAAGGTCGTCTATCACGGTGCATTCAACACGAATAGGATCGCGGAACTCTGCCCACCTCAGTTTTTACCTATTTATAGAATTCCGGACACCCATATGATCAAATGCCAGCCATGTTTGAGATAGGTTGGGAAAGAAAGTGAAAGTACGTCGGTAGTCTAACACGACACCCACGTATGTGAGGAAGCTTAAAGAGCAACTAGAATTATGGCTAAACCTATAGGAGGGGGTGATTAGGACCTTTTTTGAAATTCTTTTCGCCTACTTATATAAATCAACAAATCAAACTAAGTAAGCAAGAACACTTCGGCTTCCAAGCCTAAGTGGGTCCAATCATAAGACTAGCATATGATTAAGCAATAAACAACCTAGTCTAAAGCATGCATAGGTAATAAAAAGATTTAAATAATCAAGCTCCTAACCTATGCAACCTATGTAGACTTATGAGAATGGATCAATGAGCTCAAGTCTACACAACTAGTGAAAGTACATCTTGTGTGTGGTGTGCCTAATTAGTGCCTAGCATACATTCCTATCAAGCATTCATAATTAGACAATTAAACTAACAATGCTAAAATATTAATGTGCTCAATTCAATCACAAACACAAGCATGTATAGTGGTTCAACTTTGGGTCTACTCCACTCCCGGTTCAACTACTCAACTCCTTTGAGCACACCGGCATTCACTATCGGAAGTTTTAAATGAGGTTCACCTCTCAACCTTTACGCGAAGGTTTTACCAGTTCACTTTTCAACCATAATCGGAGTTTTGGACAAAGGGCTAACTCTCAACTCAAACGGAGTTTTGGACATAGGCTAACTCTCAACCCGACTCATGTTTACTCCCGTGACGGAGGCTCCCCCTTGGAGACTTAGTTTAGGCCCGGCTAATGGGCCAAGGAACGGCTAACGTCCCTAGATCGAGTTTGACAAAAAACTCTAAATGGACTCTCAATTAAGACAACCTTACTTGTCGGATGAGCCCCTTGTTTAGCACCGGTTTGGGTTGCTTGATCTCCACTCTCCCGTGCTTCAATCAGCTTCCCTTGCCCACGATTGTGTTACCGTTGCGTCGCCAATACCTCAGCCACACTTGATCAAACACTTGCATGTGATGCCTTGAGATGCCAACCAAGGTGATGGGAATGGTTGAATCTCCTACATGGGATATATCGTTTGTTCTAACTCGGAGATTCACTAGAGGGTCTATTCTAGAGGTCTTGAACAAGAGATATGCCTATATGGTATAGGTCTTACCTCTAGAATTGAGAGAGGAATCAAGTCATCTCTTAGTTTTGCATTTGAATGCCCTCACTTGTGTTTAAACACAAGGGATATGACTTGAAACTCCTTCTTTGAGGCCCCAAATGATGTACACAAGGTGTGGGTAATGGGCTCTCAAAACCCTCTCTCACCGCCCTCAAAACGTGTAAGACCCGTACCCTAAATTGCCCTCCGTACGTTTAGTTTCAGGTACTGGTACGTCCTGAATGGACCAGATTAGAGAGCCTTGATCGCGACCCTGATTTAATACCGCAACGACCTAAGACTTGTACCCTTGCGACGCGCGGGCGCCACGATTCCAACGCCGCGCGGCACGCCCCATTGCGATACCGGTGTGTGAGATGCGTACTTTTGAGCAATCCGAGGTGGGCCGCGCAACGCGGTGTGGCGGGCCCCACTTGCACAAATCCTAACAACATGTCAAATCAATCACCATCACCCTCACCCATACCCCTATCATTACCCTAACCTACACACACCATACCTATCCCATTCCTCTCTCACCAAAGTCAACTCCAACCCATTCCTCCCATGTCCTCTCCCATCATCATCATCATTACATCATGCACCCCCCTCTTCCCATACAAGAGCCATACGTAGGGAGGGTGGCCTTCTCATTTTCCATTTTTGCTAGGAGAGAAAGAGATTTGAGAGAGAGAGAAGAGAAAGAAGAGAGAGAAGTAGAGAGATTTAGAGGGAGATCAAGAGAGAGAAAGAGAGAGTTAGAGAGATTAAAGGAGGAGATCAAGCTTGGAGGACCCCGATCATCATCCGGACCGTCCGATCGGCAATCCAACCGTCCAACCATCATTGTGAGTGCAACTTCCCCCCTTCTTTCTCGTTTATCTTTTATTTTCTTTTCTTGGGCCACCTTGTGATGGGCAATGAGATGGATGGGCTGGATCATCAGGAACGGGCCCCACGTACTTGTAATAATAGTAATAATAATAATAATAATAATAATAATAATAATAATAATAATTAGTATTAAAAAAAAGGAATGAAGAGATGGCCGCTGGACAGCCAGCGTCCAGAGGATGCTGCTGCCCAGCAGCGCTGTGTCGAAGCCCCTTGTGGGCGTTGACGTTGGGGCCCACTCGTGGGACCCCCTTTGATGCATGTAGTTGATCCACGCCGTCCGTCTGTTTCTCCAGCCCATTTTATGTCTGGACACAAAAAATGAAGCAGATCCAGATCGCAGGTGGACCACACCATAGGAAAACATGGAGATAATGATGTGGACTGCTGAACTTCTTTGGGCCACCTTGATGTTTGTAGGCCCCGTAGCACACCCAATATAGGGTTCTTTGGGTTCCCAGGAGCTGAATAACCTGATGGACGGATTGGATCTTCACTAAGTGGGCCCCACTTGATATGAACAAAGAAAAAGATAAGAGAAAAAAAGAAAAAGAAAAAGAAAAAGACATGGACGCTGGACGTCCTAGCGTCTCTGACGCTGGAAACGTCCAGCGTAAGCTGGAGGGGTTAGTGGGGTCCCCACTCGTGGGACCCACCTTGATGTTTGTGTTCCATCCACGCCGTCCATCGGTTTTCCCAGATCATTTTATGGCCGGGGCCGAAGGATGAAGCCGATCCAAATTTTTAATGGACCGCACCACATGAAACAGTGGAAATAATGATGTCTACTGCTGTAAAATATTTGGCCCACCTTAATGTTTCTAGACCGGATTACATACCTAATATTGGGCTCATTGGGCCCACAATGAGATGGCCCAGCTGATAGACGGAGTGGATCATCCTCTTGTGGGCCCCACTGGGCGAAAATCATTGAAAAAAAAAAAAAGAAAAAAGAAAGAAAGAAAGGAGGAGGGGCGTCCGGGCGCTGGGCGTACCAGCGTCCACAGACTGGCTCGTGCTGCCAGCTGAGGCCCACTCGTGGGTCCCACCATGATGCATGTGATGTATCCACACCGTCCATCCATTTGGGGAGATCATTTTAGGGCATGATCCCAAGAATGGGTTAGATGCAAGTCTCAAGGGGGCCCCACCACAGAAAACAGTAGGGACAGTGACCCTACTGTTGAAACCTTCCTATGGCCCACCATGATGTTTATTTGAGATCCAACCTGTTCATAAGTTCACATGTGCATGGGAGAAGGTAGGGCAAAAATATCGGCTTGATCAAAAGATTTTGTGGGCCCCACTTGAGGAGAGAATAAAAATAAAAAGAAATAATATATATATATATATATATATATATATATATATATATATATATGCAGCGCTGGCCGCTGGACAGACAGCGTCCAGGGGACACTGCTGCCCAGCAGCGCAGTCCTCTGGGCATGGCGACGGGCCCCACTCGTTGGGCCCACCTAGAATGTATGCGCTTTATCTATTCCGTCCATATGTTTGTCCAGCTCATTTTAGTGGCTGAGCCAAAATTTAAGCATATCCAAATGTCAAGTGGACCATGCCATGGGAAACAGTGGGAATAATGATCTCCACCGTTGAAATCTTCCCAGCCTATAGTGATTTATTTGTCATTCAACCTGTTCATCAGATCACATGGATATGGATATAAGAGAAAACCAAAAATATTAGTTTGATTCAAAACTCTTGGGGCCCATTTGGGTGCTACGCTCTGTGGGTCCCACCACGATGTATTTGTTTTATGTATGCCACCCATCTGTTTTCATATTATTTTAGTCCATGGGCCCTCCAAGAAAAGATGAGGCAATCCAAACCTCAAGTGGACCACATTGTAGGAAACAGTGGTCATTGATGCCCACCTTTGAAACCTTCCTTGGGGCCATTGTAATGTTTATTTATCCATCTAACCAAAGGTGATGGGGCCCAACTTTGGGTCCCACCTTGATGAATGTTGGGTATACTTTGTCGTTCTTCTTGGCAGAGGTGTGGGCCCAGTTTTGAGTGGGCCATACGTAGTAAATAAGGGTGATTGAATGCCTACCATTGGAAACTTTACAAGACCCATCTGTTATGTTTATTTGCCATTCTCCTTGTTCTTAAGTCACTCAACCATGGGTAGGGTTCCACACGTGTGGTGTGCGGGCCCCACCATGGTGTTTGGTTGCCATCTCACTTAATTAGTGGGAAAGTACAAATATCGGGTTAATCCCAAACTGTTGGGGCCCACTGATGTATGTGGCTTCCCCACTCCTTTGTGCGGTTATACCCAACCACGGGTCCACCTTGTTATGCATGTGTTCTATCCACGTCAGCCATTGGCCTCCATGGTGCGATATGTATGTCGGCTATCCATTAGGACCGCCTTAAATTTGTGAGCTTGATCCAAACCATCCAAATGAATGGACCCTAGCATGTTATGTACAGGATGGCTTTGGGACCACCTTAGTATGTGTGTTTGAATGACCGCATTGTCCATCCCGTGGACCCACCTTGATGATTAGTTGTGTAAACCCTTATTGAAAGGTCATCCTTAGAGTTTGCTCGATCCAAGTCACAGGGCTACCTTCTTAAACTCACCCTGTTGAACCGTCTTGTCAATTCACCTTGTTAACTCACCATGTTGATCCGCCTTATCAACCTGCCTTGTTGACTCACCATGTTGACTCACCATGTTGATTGATCCTGGTAACTCAGCTTGTTGTATACTCATATGACTCACCCCTCCTACCCTTGTACCCAATTATTAAAGACCACCATATCATGTATATCCCATCCACACCGTCCGTTTACCTTTAGGACGAGTGTGGGGCTCATCCTCGACGTTCGTATGTCATCTAGGCCATCCATTATATGGAGCCTATCTTGTAGTATGAGGTTAGACCTGTTGTCCCTTTTTGGACCTCATTGTATTGACCATCTATCGCAGATTACCCTACCATTTATAATCGATCCTCTGTCATGACACGTCTATCTTGCAACCCCTTCTATGACATTCCTTTTACGGACCATTATTGTGTTCATCTCCACTGTACTA
Source organism: Liriodendron chinense (assembly GCA_003013855.2). Classification (NCBI taxonomy): domain Eukaryota; kingdom Viridiplantae; phylum Streptophyta; class Magnoliopsida; order Magnoliales; family Magnoliaceae; genus Liriodendron; species Liriodendron chinense. The sequence goes on along the minus strand of PVNU02000202.1, from coordinate 4,509 downwards.
CAGGATTATGGGTCTCGTCACCCCATGGAAAGGGAAGCCTATTTGCATATAGACATCTAGGGGAGTAATCCCCCACTCGCCACACAGAAGCTGAAAAGTGTGAGTCTCGTCTCTCCATCTCTCACACAAGGCAACAAGGAGCATACGATTGGCCTTACTTCTCTTGAATCTAAGAGAGTAAAGGCCATTGAAAGCAGTGTCGGCTAGTACATGCTCAATCAGAGGGTGAGAAGCTCCACCCAGTCATCCCATAATTTCGGGTCCCTCGACCCTTGATGTCCGGAAGCGGCTGATGCTCTCTGGCCAAAGAGCACATATGGTCCCCACGGCAGGGAATATAAGCAGGATCATCCTCCTGAGCGTGGCTGCCACTGCCCCGAGTGCCATTTGCCATCAATCCCTATGAACTTGATAAGGTAAGCATCTCACCTTCAAACTTCTTAAAATTGAACCATAGAAAGCCATGAGAGGGAAAAACCATGTCTCAAAGATAAAGTCCAGAACCCCAACCTCATGTCTCACTATTGGTATATGTTGGGCATCCATTCAAAAGAGAATGGGGTTCGCTTAAGAGAGGCCATACATCAAAGCCTATATATATGGCAAGGGAACCATATCAATGCACATGAGAACACCAAGGGGCGACAAATTAAACCCCAAGGCCAATGGCATATTTCGAAAAAAGGGGTCTTGGCAAGATCCAAATTCACAAGCCACTACTTGGGAACAAAGAGATGGTCCACTTTCCACATAAAGGAAATGAGCTTCATAGCCATCGCTTAAGACACCCCCATTTCTTTCATATATGAATGCATGGACAAAGGAAGAATGGTGGAAACTATGGAATGTCAAGAGTAACTTAAAAAAAAAGTCACCACCCTAATGGTCAAAAGTAGTACATATAGCCCATTTGAAGAAAATGAGATTGGAAGTACCCATCCAAGGGTCAAATTTCGGCAACCTATGTGCACCACTCTCTTCATTGGAAGAGAAGTTACTTGAACATGTGAAAGCTTGATTTAGTGGACCACCCAATCTTCATGGAACAAAGGGAAAGAGGTTGAGTTTGGTGCACATAGCCTATTTGCAAAGAAAAGTCAAAAGTGCCAAATCTTGGGCCCAACATGGGAACTTATGTGTACCAACCTCTTCTATGATTTGGAAGTCATTTGGAACAAAAGAAACATGGAATAATGACTTACCAAATGGGCTTAGGAAGCTAAGAATGGTGGAAGGTCCACTTAGAAATCTCAAGGAAAGACCCACTTAAGGTGGAAACATTACAAGCAAACTTGTAGACATTACATTCTTTCCACTACTCAAGGACCCGTTTGAACTTGAAAGTTGGTGGCTTAGCCCCCCTTCGACCCTCTTTGAAAACCCAAGTGGCCCAAATCTCTCCAACAAAAAATGTAAAAATGAATTCCAAATGCACAAATGTGGTGGAAGCCCCTTTGCCAAAATACACATGAGCCACAAATGGGCCAAGGGCTCACCCATCTTGAAAGGTGATAAGAGGCTTGCCACACTTTATTCTAAAAGGAATGTTTACAAGAAAAAAAAAATGATAAGAGAAGTGTGCCACTTAGGTATGGAAGCCCAACTTAGAAATTTAGCCCACTTAAGGAAAGAAAAAGCAAGCAGGGTATGGTTTGGGCTCCTCTTGTCCATACATGCATAAATAAAGAAATGGGGCTATCTCTAATGATGATTGAAAGCCCAAAAAAATATGAAGTGGGCCCCACTCACTCCCATGGGCCCAACTCTTGAAAAGAAAAGAAAAGAAAAGAGGAGAAGCATGAGAAACATGAGAGAAGAAAAATGGCAAATGCACATGTGAGAGTCCAAAATGAAGTTTTGGGCCCAACCAAATACACCAAAGGCCCTAACTTCACTTTGGGCCCATTTCTTACAAATCGGGCCCAACTCAAATGGAAAGAAAGAATGAAACTTTCCCATGCACACTTGATGGACATGAAAAGGGCACACTTGAACACATGAAAGGGATTTGAAAGAAAGTGGAAGGAAAAATTAAAAGCTCCACTCCAATGCACCACCTTGAAGCTTGGAACAAGTCTTGAAGTCTCCAAAAGTTGGCCCCACCACACCTCTTGAAGGGTACCTACATGAAAGAGAAAGAAGAGAGACATGAGAAAGTGAAAGCGAAAGAATGAAAAAGAAACAAGATAAAGAAGTGGGCCATACCTTCACCACTCACCAATGGGAGACCAACTTGCTGTCTCAAGCTCCACCTTGCTGTCCCAAACCCCACCAAAAGCCCCACCACTTAGAAGGAATGAGGGACCACCAAAAGAAAAATAGAAAACTTGAAGGAAAGGAGGAAAGTGAGCAAGAGATAAGAGAGAAAGAGATGCACGAATGGAGGGGGGCCATGCCATTGGATTTATACACAAATGGGCCACCCCTATTATCCAAGCCACTGGAAAAACCAGTGGACAAGGGGGCGGACGGGGGGCCATCAAAAGGCCAGTCGTCCTTCCCCACTTAACAAGATTTGACCCCCCCCCCCCCCCCCCCCCCCCCCCCCCCCCCCCCCCCGTCCGTAGGAAGGACTCCCCCTTTTAGGAAGATGAATTGCAAGGAATCTCATCCTTGTGTAAGATGGAAATGATGGAAGAGAAAGAGAGAGAAAATGAGGAGAAATTGATAAAATCTCATCTTTTGAGAAAATGATGAGAAAATGAGAAGATGATGTGGAAAAAGGCTCCATGATATTTTCAAAAGAAAAAGAGATTACTGTCTCGGTCAACATTTGATCTCAACCATCCAAAGTCATGATCTGATGACCTGAATCATTCTCAGAATACATCAGAAATTTCCAACCCTAATTTCCAATCATTTATATAAATTCTTGGTTTGAAGACCTTAAACTACGTCGGGATCAAAATCCCGAGAGATTTCTAAGAAAAACCAGCATCAATCTCGATCACTCGGATCAAGATCAAATGACCCAGATCTTTTCTAAAAAATACAAAAAGATGTATTTCAAGCATGTATAAATATGGTCCGAAGACCTTAAACTACGTTGGGATCAAGATCCCGAGAGATTTCGTAATAAAAACTGTCATTCGATCTCAACTGCTCAAGGTAGAATCCGATGGTCCAAATCTTTCGAAAACAAAAAATGTCATTTCTGCATGTATAAATTCGTGGTTTGAAGACCTTAAACTACACCGGGATTAACTTCCCGGGGGACTTTTCTGCTTTCAAACAAAAATCGGCATCGACGTCGACCGCTCGAATTGAAGTCCAATAGTCCGGATCCTTTCAAAAAATCATAAAAAGAATGTACCTCAGCATGTATGAAAACCAGTGTCCGAAGACCTTAAACTAAACTGGGATTTACTTCTCAAGGAACTTTCCTGCTTAAAAAAAAGGCATCAATCTCGACCCTTCGAGTCAAGGTTCGATGACCTGAATCATTTCAAAAATACCAAAAATATTTTATAAGCTTTCCATAAAAGCCAGTACCAATCTCGACCACTCGAGTCAAGGTCTGAAACTTTCTCAAAAAAAAAAAAAAAGATTTACCATCTGATTTTAATTGTACAAATCTATCCCCAGTGGTCCGAAGACCTAAAACTACATTGGGATTAACTTCTCGGGGGCTTTCTGTTAGTGCACTTTTTAGTGGCAGACTAGTGCACCTTGTTTGTCAATCACTTACGACAATGAGTCTAGTGTCGGTTGAGCCTAATGAAGATGAAGACCGAAGACTCAAGTGGCCCTACTGCATCAAGGAAGAAGATACAGGTAAAAGTGATACCTTGATGTGCCTTAACCTTGACCAAAACCTAACTCCTTAACCTCTTTGATGACCTTAACCATATTAGGGAACCTTTAGTCATCATAGATTGGCCCTAGGTGTCCCAAAATCACCTAAATCTTGGCCTAAGTGAAAGGGTTGAAGAATGGATGGGTCAGCAAAACAGTGGACTGAACCTAAGCATATCCGACCGGTCACGACCGGTCGTGGACCCCAGGCCGACCGGTCAAGACCGGTCAGACAGTCAGTCTAGTTGAAACAACAAACCTGCTGTTGTGCAGGCCATAAGGATGACCGGTCGTGCGACCAGTCGGCTGGGCTGGTCTGACCGGTGTTCGCTTCCCCAAGTGTAGGGTTGCGATGTAGTAATAAACTCGGTAAGACCGAGGTCGATCCACAGGGACTTATGTAGGATTTCACAAACATCTAAAAGTGTCTATTGAAAGCTAATAATCAGATTTTGAATAGAATTGATGTGAATAGCAATTTTAAACTAATTTGAATGTAGACAATTATAAAAAGGCACTAGGGGTTCAAGGATCCACTTGTAGCATCCTTGATGTTCAATCCGCTGTGGTTTTTCATTCTCTTAACTAGAATCGACATTAAGGTCTATCTAGTCGGATGATAGAGCTGTTAAACCATACAATCTGTCATTGGTAAGTTCAATGCATAAGATTCACTCAATGTAGGCTGAGCTGAGCATGCTCAATTGCATAGGT
>PVNU02000199.1:0-31931 GCA_003013855.2 Liriodendron chinense | reverse complement strand
TGCCTCCTTTCTCTCTCTGATCTTTAAATGTACTTTCATCACCAGACCTGCTTTTATGACCATTTTCCGCATCTTGCGCCGAGGATGCGAGATGACATTGAACCCGCTCAGTATCACCACATGTACTGGCATCAGCAGAATCGTCAGCGGAACTCCCGAGTTCCCGGGGACAATTGGCGTGCTGATATAGACGGGCTGACCATCGAGGACGTAAGTATCTTGCTTGTCTTTGTCCTTGTACTGTACTTGTAACTGATCGTGGTAACCTCTTCTGCTGCAGTTTGCCCGGATGCCGTACGCTAGTTTCCCTCTTTACTACACCCCTAGCGCGTGGAGGCATACGATGCTTCATGTCTCCGCATTATGCTTTCTGACGCTGAGTCCTTCCAATGGTACTTGGGAGAGAGATTGCTTCGGCAAGTCACTGGGGTAGCTCGGGTCCCCTGTTCTGCACCTCCTCCAGCTGCTCGGATGCCAGCTGATGAGAGAGTTGAGGCTCTGGTGGGCCAGCCTGGCTTCCGTTTCACGATCCTGGATCGTGATTATGACGAGTGGTATCTGCTATTTGGCCAGGGGCCTTTGCTTCCTTCGCTTTATGTTCCAGGTGGCCGTCGTAGGTATGCTGGAGGTTCAGTGACTGCTCCTTTGATGGATCTTTATCGTCGGGAGCGGGACGCGAGGAGGGGCGATGATGATTATGTTGGTGACTTGTAGCTGGCTCTGCTTTATATGGCCTTGTACTTCTGTTTTTGTCCCCTTTTGTATCAAGCCCTTTTGGATGAATATACAGGCTTTGATTTCTCCCAAATTCCTTGGTGATGTCTGTATGCTTTGACTCTTGACTCATTCCTTCATGATTTGAGACTGCTTATTGCATGGGTGATGACTTGAATGGTTCAGATTGCTTGATTAGGCCTTGTGGGCCCACTTGATGATCGGATCTGGGATTCTGGCCCTCCTTTTGATGATTGGACTTTCGATCTTGATACTTCATGACTTGTGTAAGCTTTCCAATGGTTTGGATCTTGACGATTTTGGCCCTTGAATGTTCAGATTGATGGATTTGGCCCTGTGGGCCCACTTGAGACTTAGTTTTACTTTGGGGCACTTCTTTTGATGATTTGTGAGGTTAGGAATGCTTCTCATGGTGTGGATGATGGCTTGAACGTCTCTGATCGCTTGATTTGGCTGTGCGGGCCCACTTGATGATTAGATCTTGGATTCTGGCCCTTCTTGTGATGATCAAACCTTTGATCTTGTTGTTTTCATGGCTCATGTAGGTTCTTCAATGGTTTTAGATCGTGATGATCTAGTCTTTGAATGGCTTGGATTGCTTGTGGGCCCCACTTGATCACCTTTCCTCTCTTGGCTTGATCAGCCCTATTCCAGTCACATTGCTTCGTGATTGGAGACCAGTGGGGGCACCTTTTGTATGATCTTGATCATCTTCAGTTGAAATTTGGAGTGGACCGGAGCCTTGGGGCGGCCCACGGAGCGCCATCTGCTGACGTGGACTGTCAGCCTCACCTACCAAAAGCCCTGGAGCCAATCCCGCGGAGAGAGGGGATCTGCGTCCGTAACGGGCGGCCCAGGGCAGGCCGCCAAGGCTCGCCTCTTGAGCGGCCTGGGGCTGGCTCTGGTTCGGACATCTTCTGCTGTCTGTTGCTGCTGTCCCCACATTCCCTGTACTGGACCGTTCGATTCCAGCCATGAATCTTCTTGTCCCCTTGTCTTTTCTCTTCATCTTGTCTTCTTCTCATTTTGTCCTTTCTTGGGCAATGGATGGTGGAGATTTGGGGGCTGTGGGGGCTGTCCAAGGTGGGTCCCACACTTCAGATTTTCAATTGAGCTTTGATAATGGGGAGATGTCTTTAATGGATGGGGGAGATGGGGCATTGAATGGAAGCATTGATGAGGGTTTAGGGAATGGAGTTGGTGGAGCTTTGAATAGCTCATTAATGGTGGGATGGCTGGATTTTCTGATTTGAATGGGGCCCTCATTATGGGAGGAAGGGATGGTATGGATGAGATGATGGGATGGGACATAGGTGAGGCTATGCATCCCTTGAGTGTGGGTCCCATGGATGACGTGATGGACGGTGATGATGGGACTATGAGGGACATAGATGGGCTGATCTCATGTCTGGATGGTATGGATGGCTCAGATGGTACCTTTGACGGTTTGGATGCTCTGGATGAGGGCCAGGATGTGCGGTATACTTCTTTGGGTGGACTTGATGTGATCATTGATGATGTCCCCTTGATGATGGACGGTGTAGATGCCTCGATGATCCCTTTGATCGGCCAGGATGATGACTGGATACATGATTTTCTGTTGGAGGGGGCCGCAGGTCCAGATCTGACCGTTGATTCTTCAATCGGGGCTGCCGGGACCCTTTTTGATGGTTCAGATGCATTCTTCGACGGTCAGATTAGCCAGGATGCCACGATGTGCGGTGTGATCTTCACTGATGGCTCTTTTGGTTGGGAGCATTGTCCTTCTTTTGGTCATCGGCCCTTTGCGCACTCTGTTCACGAGGTGTGGCGAGTCTTCTCATGCGGCTGAGGTTGTGACAGTTTCCGACAGTGATGCGGCTATATCAGACATAGCCGTTACTGGGGACAGGTCAGGGGCTGTCGAGTCTGCAGAGGTTCCAGCTTTTCCTTCTCCTTCGCCTGTTGACCTTCCGATCTTCGATGAGTTGTCCTCGATTTCTGGGCCTTTTGTGCTGGAGGGGATACCGGTGAGGACTTGTCAGCTGCTTCCTCCTCGTCTCTTTCTTGCTCGCCACGACTGCTTGCTTGGCTTGACAGCTTGTCAGCTTATGAGATTCGAGATTTGGAGTCTTATGGCTTTGGCAGTCTGATTCATATGGCTAGAGTTGACATTGACTGGAGGATGCTCGGAGCTGCCTTGATTGACTGGGTCCCTTCGTTGAACTTGTTTGCGTTCAATGATATGGAGATGGGGCCTTCTTTGGAGGAGCTTGCACGCTTGACAGGCTTACCCTTGGATTATACTCAGTACTTTTCGCCGAAGACATCGCCGAAGACTGCTACAAACACCGCAGAACTGGTTTGGGATCCCCTATCTTGTTCGGCCTGCAGCTAGTGGCCAGGATGCTGTAGTGTTCTCTTTGGACCTGCTGTATGATCTTTTTCGGGTCCTCAGGGTACGGCCGGTTCCACCTTTGCTCGGAACGCACTGATGTTCTGTTTGATTGCTGAGGTGCTGTTCTCGGGATGGCGCAGGTCCCAGACTCCTTTGCTTTTTGAGGTGATGAGCCGAGCTGTCCGTCGGCAGGGGATCATTTCTCTCATCTTGGCCGAGCTATTTGATGGGCTGACCGACTGTGCCCTGGGCCGCACTCGTGTCCTTCGCGGCTGTTGTGCTTTCCTTCAGGTATCTTTTCTGCACCTTTTTTTCTTCTTGCTTTGCTAGGAATTATTTTGCTCTAGCTGAACTTCTTTTGCTTTTTGTGATCAGGTATGGCTATGGGAGCGTCTTTCTCTGACCGTTCCTGTACCTCTTCCTGGCATCCCGGGCTCTGACATTATGCGTTATATCATCGAGTTCCTTCCTCATACAGCCAGGATGAGCGAGCCCCTGTATCGCAGGATGTTCGCTGAACTTCGTGACTGGAACGTTCGTTGGGAGTCATCTTGGCTTTCACTTCCTCCAGTGCTTTGTGATGCACACCGCCATCCTCTGATGTTGGTAGGCTTTCGATCCTACTTTTCTTACCATCCCATCCGGTTCCTGCGGCAGTTTGGGTATGAGCAGGATGTTCCTCATTTCGCTTTCACGGGTATCCGGGCGTCGAGCACTTCCATCCAGATCCTCTGACTTTAGGACCCGGATTGATTGTTCTTTGGGCGAGTTATTTGACAGCTGATTTGTTGGGATTTGAGCTACGGACTTTTCCGATGGCGACCGCCCCATATCAGTATTGGGTTGCTGAGCAGTCTTGTATCGACGTATCCCTTGTTGGCACCAGACTGCTGATGAGGAATGAGCAGGATATTCTTGGAGATGCTGGCTCTTCATCTGGTTCATATGAACCTTTTGAGGAGCGCCCTTTTGTCGATCCTGGCTTCCTTTTGGCCACTCATGGCCATCTGCTGTCTGAGATCTCTGCACTTCGGTATCATTGCGAGATGATGTCGAGGAGATTGGCTGCCGATCGGAGGTTGTCTGATGAGGAGACAGCGATCCGTACCCTTGAGCGCGATGAGGCGCATTACCTGCGTATGGAGGTGAGCAGGTTGAGAGCGAGACTATCTTTTTATGAGTCAGAGGACTCACCTGATGTGGCCGAGGAGGAGGGTAGAGATTGATTGTGTTGGCCACCTGTACACTGATTTTTGCATATATGATTGATGATGATGCATTTTTTTTGTATTTTTGAAAAGATGATATGTGTAAGAGAAATATAATGCATTTAATTGAAAAGAGAAAAAACTGTTTGAAAATCTACTGTGCCATGAGTTGTCTTGTGAGTGTGTCTGGATTTTGTGTCGGGATATAGGAATCAGAACTGGGGCTCGGTCAATGATTTGACCGATATCTCGAGATTTGACTTGCTTGATCCTTTGGTTCCCTAGAGATGTAGGCAACGGAAACTCTCGTTTCCTGAGATTGTCAGAGTCTTGTAGAGTTCTTCGCTCCTGACTGCGCTTCTTCTTGTTCTTGAACTGTAACCGCTTGAACTGATCTGGACCGTCTGCTTTCTTGGTACCTGCACTTTTATTTTTTCTTTCTTTCTTTTTTTTTCTTTTTTTTTTTTCATTTTGAGCCATTTTTGCCTGTAGTGCTCTTTCGAGTTTTCACCACAGCCGGCTTTTTCCCGTCATTTTTGCCCGTGGCGCCCTTTCAGGTTTTCACCACGTCCCGGGTATTTGGTCTTGCCTGCCCCTTGGCAGCTGTGCTGTTTTTACCCTTGGCGCCCTTTCAGGTTTTCACCAAGTCCGCTGTATGCCCACTGTTTTTACTCGGAGCGCCCTTTCGGGTTTTCACTCCGCCCTCTTTGTTTAGGCACACATTTTCTTTTTCTTCTTTTTTTTTTTCTTTTTTTTTCTTTTCTGGATCTCTGGATAACTGCGGCGGCTAGAGGTCGGGAATCCGTCGTTGCCGGCCGATGGCAGTCCTTCAGCCCTTATCCTGAGTTACGATAATAGAGCTGTCGGTCTTTGCTAAAGACCCCTCTGAGATGGATGGATGGATGACTGTGTTTCTTCTTGGGTTGATTTTTTTCTTGGGTGCCCTTGCTTTGGCTTCCCTTTTCTTTCTCTTTTCTTCTTTTCTTTTCTTTTCTTTTCTTTGCATTCTTTTCTCTCTCTTTTTTTGTCCTTTTGAATCCCCCCTCTTTTTTTTTGTATTTTTCTCTTTTGGAGTCCCCTTATTTGAAACACTTGTTGGTGGACGGGAATGATTTCTCAGAGGTCTTAGCTTCGACCTCTTGACTTCAGCTCTATTAAAGTAACCTTGATAAGGTCAGAATGACTTACCCGTGAAAGATCTTCACGTTGTCGGCGTTGGTTGGCTCAGGAAGATCCACCCCTCTCATGCTGGTGAGTCTGAGGGCGCCTCCAGGAAGTACTTCTCTGATGATCAGTGGCCCGTCCCACGAGGGTTTGAACTTTCCTCTGGGATCTGGAAGGTGCGACGGTAGAATCTTCTTCATGACCATGTCGCCTACCTTGAAACTCCTTTTTCGGACTCTCTTGTTGTAAGCCCGAGCGATCCTTTTCTGATAACATTGTGAATGACTTAGTGCACGCATGCGCTTTTCATCTGCTAGCTGCAACTGATCGAATCTGGCCCGTTGCCATTCTCCTTCTTCAATTCCGCTTTCTAAGTAACACCCGTAGTGATGGTATTTCCACCTCGACTGGTAGGAACTGCTTCCATTCCAGTAAGTAAGCTCGAAAGGAGTAACGCCCGTAGCAGACCGTACAGACGTTCGATAGGCCCAAAGTGCATATGGGAGCATATCTGACCAATCTCGATAGGTCACGACCATCTTCTCGAGTATCCTGACGATTGTCTTGTTTGCGGCTTCTACCCCACCATTCATCTGGGGACGGTAGGGGCTTGATCGATGACGTTGGATCTTGAACTTGCTGAGGAAGTCATCCATCTTCTTGTTGACGAACGGGGTCCATTATCTGTGATGATAGCATTAGGGATTCCATACCGGCATATGATGTTGTTCTTCATGAATTTGATCACTTGAGATGCTGCAATCGTGGTGTAGGAGGCTGCCTCTACCCACTTGGTGAAGTAGTCGACTGCCACAAGTATGTACTCGTGACCATTTGATGCTTTGGGACTGATCTTGCCGATGATGTCGAGTCCCCACATGGAGAAGGGCCAGGGGGTGGTCAGGTTGTATAACTCTGATGATGGGGCATGGATTTGATTCGCATGCTCTTGACACTTGAAGCATTTTCTGACGTGCTTGCAACAGTCTGTCTCCATGGTGAGCCAGTAGTAGCCGAGTCGTAGAATCTTCTTTGCCATCATGTGCCCATTCATGTGTGGGCCACAGATTCCTTCGTGTATTTCTTTCATGATCTTTGCAGCTTCTGTTTCATCGACGCATCGGAGGAGGATGTGATTATAGGATCGCTTGTAGAGAACTTCGCCACTGATGGTGAACTGGCCGGCCAAACGTTGGATGGTTCGGCGATCTGTTGCTGTTGCTGATTCTGGATACTCCTGGGGTTTCGAGATATTGCTTGATGTCGGCATACCAGGGTTTGTCAGGGACAGCTTCGGCTTCTTCTATTTGCAGGCAAAAAGCAGGTTCTTCTTGAATTTCGACTGTGAGCTCCCATTCTGAAGCTCCTTTTGGGATCTCGAGCATTGATGCGAGCGTGGCGAGAGCATCTGCAAACTGGTTCTTGGCTCTGGGCATGTATGAGAAGGTGATTTCCTTGAATTCTTCGATCAGATTGTCAAGATACACATGATATGGTATCAACTTCTCGTCTTTGGTCTTCCATTCGCCATTGGTCTGATTGATGATAAGCTGTGAGTCTCCAAATACTCGTAGCTTCTTGACGCCCAAGATTATGGCTTCCCTTAAGCCAGCGATGCATGCTTCGTACTCTGCATGTTGTTGGTGCACTCGAATGCGATGCGCCTCGAGATAGGAATAGGGACATCATCTGGGAGAGTAGAGGATTGCTCCAATACCACTCCCTTTAGAATTTGCTGCGCCGTCGAAGAATAACGTCCACATCATCTTTTTTCTTTCTTTTCTTCCTCTTCAATGAGCAAGAGATCTTCATCAGGGAAGAAGAATGTCTTGAGCGGCTGATAGTCCAGGAGAGAGTGAGCCGCAAGATGATCGGCGAGGGCCTGTCCCTTGATTGCCTTTGAGTGACATAGGTGATGTCGACTCAGACAAGAGTAGCTGCCATTTAGCTATCCTTCCAGTGAGTGCCGGTTTCTCGACAGGTACTTGAGCGGATCCATGTGAGCGAGAAGGAGAATAGGGAACTGCAATCATGTATTGACGGAGTCGCTGAGTTGCCCAGACTAGGGCGAGGCAAGTCTTCTCGATCGGGGAATCCCTGGTCTCGTAGTCGGTGAACTTTCGACTCAAATAGTATATTGCTTGTTCTTTCTTTCCCGGTCTCGTCGTGTTGGCCGAGGACACAGCCAATGGCTTCTGCTGCTACCGAGATGTATAACAATAGTGGTCGTCCAGGAGTGGGCGGCACTAGGACTGGAGGATTCATGAGATACTTCTTGATGCGGTCGAAGGCGACTTGGCAATCATCATTCCATTCTTTTGGGACGTTCTTCCGAAGGAGCTTGAATATGGGCTCACAGATAGGTGTGAGCTGCGCGATGAAGCGACTGATGTATTGAATTCTGCCGAGGAAGCCACGAATTTCTTTCTCTGTTCTAGGAGGGGGGCATCTCGATGATTGCTCTGGTTTTTGTCTCGTCGACCCTGATGCCATCCTCGCTCACCATAAAGCCGAGGAGCTTACCTCCCATTGCACCGAAGACACATTTCTGAGGGTTGAGGCGAAGCTTGTACTTTTCTAATCTGTTGAATAACTTCTTCAGATCTTCAAAGTGTCCTTCAATTGTGCGAGATTGACGATCATGTCGTCCACATATACTTCGAGCTCTTTGTTCATCATGTCGTGGAATAGTGCTGTCATTGCTCGCTGATATGTTGCTCCTGCGTTCTTCAGACCGAACGGCATCACCCTGTAACAGAAGGTTCCCCAGGGAGTGATAACTGATGTCTTCTCACGATCTTCGACGGCCATCTTGATCTGATTGTAACCTGAGAACCCGTCCATGAATGAGAAGATCTTGTATCCAGCGGTGTTGTCGACCAGAGTGTCGATATGTGGCAAAGGGAAGTCATCTTTTGGACTGGCTTTGTTGAGATCTCGGAAGTCGATGCACATTCGAACCTTGCCGTCCTTCTTCGGTACTGGTACGATGTTGGCGAGCCATTCAGGGTAGTTGGAGACTACCAAGAATCCCGCGTTGTACTGCTTGATGACTTCATCTCGGACTTTTCAGAGCCCATTCTGGCTTCATTCTTCGGAGTTTTTGCTTCACTGGCTTCATATCTGCCTTGGTTGGCAGATGGTGTACAACGAGCTCTTCATCGAGCCCCGGCATGTCTTCATATGAGAACACGAAGTTGGACAATCTTGGAGCTAGGAACTCTATCATTTTCTGTTTCATCTCAGGTGGCAACGATTTTCCAATGCGTACTTCCCTAGGGATCTCAGGCGTCCCCAAGTTTACTATCTCGAAATCATCGGCAATAACATTGGCTTTGGATTACGAACTTTTTGAGGAGATCCTCTAGTTCGGGAGCTGGATCATCATTTCCTCGTCCGAGCTTCGTCCAGACCCATGAGCTCAAAGTCTAATTCGATGTCGAATCATATGATTCGACTTCAAACTCATGCGACTCTTTAGACGAACTTGGCACACTATTGAATGCAGGAAAAGAAATGTTTTTTGGTTTTTGAGATTTTTCTGAATGGAAATACTAGATGTTTTTGGCTTTTGAAAGTTTTGATTTTTTTGGCTTTTTGAAATTCACGGACTTTGAACAAGCGGGCATTGCAGACCATGATTGAGCCCAACTTGTTCCAAGTTCCGGCTGCTGCTCTAAACAGGCGTTTTTTTTTTGGAAGCCAGAGCCCTCAGATGGCTCTTTGGCTGATTCAAAAGTGAGGGGAACAGATGACCATTCAGGACCCCACACTTCCTCCCCTGAAGAGGTGGGGGTTGATGATTTGGGTGAAGAATCATGGTCTGGCCCAATGACCATGACTTCTTGCTGGTCAGGTTCGAGATCTGAGTCGTACTCAGTCCCTCCCGGATCACTTACCTCGCATTGCAGTTCGTCTGGTTTCAGCAGTGAGACACAAGTCTGGAACCTGGACATCAGACCAATCTAGGGCTGGCCACTTCCCTTTCTTGGTCCAATGGATGGGCTGCTTCTGCCCCTGGCTGATGATTGATGATGTTGACTTTGCAGAGGTGGGCAAGTCGTGCCCCTTGCTAATTGGTGATGAGATGGGCGAGTCGTGCCCCCTTGCTGATTGAAGTGGGCAGGTTGTGCCCCTGGTTGAGAGAAGGGGCAGGTTGTGCCCCCTGGTTGAGAGAAGTGGGCAAGTTGTGCCCTGGTGGGAGCGAGGTGTCAGAGTAACCTGGTCCTGAAGATTGCTGTGTATTTGTCTTCCTTTCTTCAGTCTTCATCATTTCCTCCTTTATTCCTGGGCAGCTCTTAGATGGTTAGAGATCTGATTCCCATCGATATGGGGGGCCACGTGGCCAAACTAGGCTCATCGGGAGGCACTTTGTGTAGTGCAGTCGGTTGATTCCCTCATGGCTATTTGCAAGGTTCTCCTGGCTTGACGAATTGATGGGTGGCACCGAAATTTTTTCCTTCTATTGTCCATGCATGGGTTGACCTGTATCCGAGTCCACCACTTGCGTTGGTTATATACCAGTGGTACCTTTCTGGACTTGAAGTGGTTCTTCATTCGATATTTGAGGCTCAGACGCTCTGCCGGTGAAAAGACACGGTCCACCCTTATCGGTTCTGGATTGGCGATAGAGTTCACAGTCTCGAATTCGAAACTGTGAACGGGATGTCTTCTTCAGAGTGCTGGATATCGATGACCGGGATGTCTGGTTCAGTGGCAGTAGCATTGGAAGGAATGATGAGCTCCTTCTCTGCATGGATAGAGATCACTTGATTTCCACAGATATACTTCACTCGTTGATGCAGGGTTGATGGCACAGCTCCAACCTTGTGCAGCCACGGTCGTCCGAGCAGCATGTTGAAAGAGGCTGATATATCCAGGATTTGGAATGTGATGGTGGAAACTTCCGGACCTATCTGTACCTCTATGTCGACCTCCCCTTCCACTGATCGGCGGGTGTTGTCAAATGCTCTGACGCATATGGTGCTGGGTCGGAATGAAGAAGGACTGATTCCCAGGCGTTCCGCGTCTTGAGTGGGCAGACATTTAAGCTTGAGCCATTATCGATAAGGACCAGCGGAACACAGAGGTCTTTGTATCGTAAGGCTATGTTGAGGGATCGCCCATGATCTCGTCCCTCTGGTGGCAACTCATTATCGGTGAAGGTGATGGCGCGCGGAGCCAGTAGCTGTCCAATCATCAATCATCATTCTGGTGCCGTATCGGAGGAGACATGAGCATCATTCAAGGTCTTGGCAAACATTTCTCGGTGTATGCGAGATGTGCAGAGTAGCTCCCATACTGAGATTTGTGCAGGGATTGACTTGAGCTGAGTTGCCACATCGTATGCGGCTTCATTTTTGCTTGCCGAGGCCTGAGAGGACGCCTTTGGGATCTCCTCTGTTTTGATTATCTCTTCGGATGCAACGCCCGTTGGGATTCATGTTCCCCACTTCCGCACATTCTGGATAGTGCCATGGAACCTCTTTGTAGTTTTCCTCCCTTTTGCCTTCTAGGACCACTGGTTCTTGCAACGGTGCTGGTGTGGGTACCAGATCTTCCTCGTATGGAGCTTTTGCCTTGAGAACTACATTGTTGCCTGTGCTGAAGGGGTAGTATCGAGGCTTGTCTTCATAGACCACATAAGGTCGTGGTCCTGGCTTGACTGTTCCTGGGGCAGGAGGCTCCCATGGAATGAATACTGGTCCTCTTGATATGGCAGGAGGTTTCTCTGTTCGTCCGAGCTGCCGTAGCGTGATTGATATGCCTCCGGGACTTGCCCCTTGCAATATGACAGGCTTGACTGGAGAGCTCCTTCCAAGACAACGGCTCTTGCTGCTGATGAGTGTAATCCTTCCATTGCGGATTGGATTGTTCTGAGTTGCCCCTTGCAAGATGACAGGTTCGTATGGGCTCAATGTATGATTGTGCTCCTTCTAGGACGACTGTTCCCCCAACTGAATGGTTGTAAGGTGCCCCTTGACAACTGGATATCATATGGAGGTGCTCCTTCAGTACTACTGGCTCGAGGACTTAGGAGGAAAGGGACTTGCCCCTTGCAAGACTGGAGGAGGATTTGTTGCTCATAAGTGTAGCATGAATGGATGACGGGAGAAGAAGCGATCGATGGTCCCCTTCTTCTATACTATTGACTGCAGGGCCACGAGACGAACTGGGGTCCGTTGATGCTGAGGCAGAGGATTCTGAAGGATGTTGGTGGAAGCTGCTGGAGAAGTTCCAGGGACCGAGATGACGATCTTGCGGTCATCAATCAGGTCTTGTATGGCATTCTTCAAAGTATAGCATCGATCAGTGGCGTGGCCACGTCCTTGATGGTAGGCCAGTACTCATTTTCTCGGTAGTTTGGAGGCAAGGATGAGGAGGAGGCCTAGGTGTCATCAGAGTGAGTAACTGCTTTTGTACCAGCGTAGTCATGATTTGACTAAGTGGTTGACTGAGTGGAGTGAACTTCCTGACTCCCTGTAATTCTGCCTGTTCTGGTATGAGTATTGGCCATTTCCCTGAATGCTGCTGTTGCGAGGTGGTTGTGTGAGGATTCGGTTGTGGTGATACGCTGAGGCTGATGCTGAACTTGATTCTGCTGATACTGTTGACGTCCTTGTGGGGGAGCATGTTGATTTCCTTGAGCAGTGGTGTTGATGTTGTTTACCTCTGTTGGGCGGGGAGGAGAACCACTGCGGTTTCCATTCCCGTGCCCGATAGGTCTTCCTTCCACTCTGTTCCTCTTGACTGGAGTGGCTGATGAGGCCATGGGGAATCGTCCCGGCACGGATTCCTGCTTCGACTTGCTCTCCAGCACGGATTAGCTGAGAAGTTCGCATATGGATGCGAGATGAGATACCCGGATATGCCTGGATGTTGAATGAACAATCATGGAGATTTGTTCTTCATCGTCGATGGGTGTCCGCATTCTGGCTGCCATAGCTCGCCAACGTCCCACATAAGCTGATAGTGTTTCATCACTCCTTTGCCTGAGTGCTGCGAGGTCGGCTCTTCTGGGTGCCATGTTGAGATTGTATGCGAATCTGTCGACGAAAGCCTGGGAAAGCTGTTCCCATGTTCTGATGCGGTGGCAGTCCAATGAAGTGTACCAATCTAGGGCATCGCCCTTCAGAGATTTTTGGAACAAACGAATAGGGCCCCTTCATTTCCTCGATTGCACTCAGCTCCCCGCAGAAAGCCTTGAGATGTGCTGTGGGACAACCGCTGCCATCGTATCTCTTGAATTTCGGAACCTCAAAGTTTAGGTACTTGAGCATCTGGCATCTGGGAAAGGACACAAGTCTCTGAACTTGGTCGAAGGTAAGTCGATTCCTTGTTGTCGCTGAAGCTGATTTTGCAAGATCTGGAACTGCTCCCGCAACTCGTCCAGTCCTGAATGTTCTGTCGAGCGACTGGTGCCTCTGGAGTAAGGCACGTTCTTCTTCGGCATAGTGGTCGATGTCTTCGACCCTATGGGCTTGCTGAAAGCAACCGGGGTTGCTGAAGTTGATTTGATGATTGAACTGGATTCTGATGAACTTGTGCTTGAAATGATGGTAACTGAACTGGAGACTGTACTGAAGGTTGAACTGGAACTTGCTGGAAATTGACTGGATTTTGCTGAATTGAAGATTGCTGAAAATTAACTGGATTTTGCTGAATTGAAGATTGCTGGAAATTAATGGAATCCCATCGGCGGGGATGTGCTGGAATTGAAAAGTGCTCCTGTTTGCAGGAGGCTGAGATGCTGGGAAGTGACCCCCTTGTTGGGTATTCGCCACTGTCCGCTGATTGATGTGGGCTTGACACTGACCCCGTTGTGGGCATTCGCCAGTGCTGTCCCTGTTGCTGGAAATTGAATTGAAATCCCATCGGCGGGGATGTGCTGGAATTGAAAAGGTGTCCCATCGGCGGGGACATGCTGAGATCTACTGAGATTGTTGTTTGCAAGATTGACTGGAAGCTGACTGGATGTTCCTGCAACGGAAGTGCTCTGAGATGGCCTTGTCGTCGCAGGAAGATATTGAGAAGGATGCCCATAGCGAAGGGCTGAGATGGCTGCTGTCGGTAGTCTTGGGCAGACTCCGATGGTTGTGCTTGATTTGAACTGGAGGCCGGGAGGACCCGGCCTGGTTGCTGAGATTGCTGAACTGGGCCAACCTGATTGTTGGCTGCTGCGGTGGTTTGTGCTTGCAT
Organism: Liriodendron chinense; assembly: GCA_003013855.2. NCBI lineage: Eukaryota > Viridiplantae > Streptophyta > Magnoliopsida > Magnoliales > Magnoliaceae > Liriodendron > Liriodendron chinense. The sequence continues at coordinate 18,248 of PVNU02000199.1, read as the reverse complement.
GAATTGCAAGAGCATTTCTTGCATTGCTCTCATTCCTTGTGCCAATTCTTGTATGATTGGCGTATTGTCAACGGGCTGTTGCGCTGGAGGTTGCGCTTCGGTCATTTCAGAGCAGGGAAGTGATGAGTTTCTTCTTCGTGGTCGGACATGGCTTGCTGAGCCCGAGTGCGGATTATGCTGCGGAAGGGAAGCTGTCTCCGAACACGTTGAGCCCGAGGTGGCGCAATGGTGAGGACTATACTCTACTCTTTTTGGGTTTTGGGATTTTCTATTTTTTTTTGTTTTGGAATTTTTATTTTTTTTTGGGTTTTTGGGTAGAATGCTATGCAGATGAGATTGTATGAGGATTAGTGACTTTCAAGTACGGGAAGGATTCTGTTTTTCAAGTCGGATCACGACTAGTGGGAATAGCTTTCCCTAGCAGAGTCGCCATTCTGTGGACCCTCGCCGATTTTCCGCGCTCCCACACGACGTCTTCTCCTTCCCTTTCCTTTCGGAAAAGAAGAGATGAGGATGCGTGAGTGCGAAATCGCCGTTTGTGCCACTGGCTTGCCTCGTTCTCGAGGGCTTCGTTTGGTTTCGTGTTAAGCTGGATATGTTTAAATGAGTTTATATAAGACCAGAGTCGCCACTAGCCAGTTACTTCGAATCTACAGTCGCTAGACCCTGTAGAAACGTTAGAGAAGGGAATCTGAAGATTCCTTCCTCTAAAATGACTCCTGTTGATCTGCGGCAGAGATTCAAGGTAAGGGATCACGGTTACAGGGTGGGAAGAGGTTAAGCACCCCACACACTGCCCGTACCAAGTACGGTCTCTACTTCACAGAATCGATCGGATACTTGAAAGTCTAGTTTAATCCTCGTATATTCTCATGGATGACATGATGCATGAATGCGGGTCTGAACAGTAAGAGTTTCTGATGGGCAGGTTCCAACAACGGGCAAGCCCAGAGCATACGCCCGAACTGACAGGTGCTTTAATGCGAGATGATGCATGCTGTGTGCTTGAATATCAAGTGTTATGTGAATGTACGTGAATGCAGGTCTGAACAGTAAGAGTTTCTGATGGGCAGGTTCCAACAACGGGCAAGCCCAGAGCATACGCTCGAACTGACAGGTGCTTTATGCGAGATGCATGCGTGTGTTTGAATAATCAAAGTGTTTGCAGTGAAGCAGGGGGGTTGGAAGAAAAGTAAATGTTGCACTTATGCTAGATGCAAATGAGATGATGCTGGAAAAGAGTAGCTGGTGGACGGAGGTGTCGCAAGGGTTGGCTTCGAGTGGCTAGATCAAGACTTGGGTGACTTGAGAGGCTTGGACCAGTGGTCAGGCTGGGCTGGACCAGGGCTAGACTCTCCTCACTCGGGCTCTCCTTGGTGGAAAATGGGCTAAGGGGTGGAGAAGGGCTCGAACGGACAGGCTTTCTTGGACTCGAAGGGATGTTGAAATGAGAAGGGGAGGGGGGTATTTATAGCAGCGAGAGTGGCAGTTTGCGTAATTTTGTCCGGGCGGCCTGCCATGGGCCGCCCGTACGGCCGCTCCTCGGTTTCCAGCGAGTACGGTCGCTCCCTCGGGGCTGCTGTTGGACTCGCTGGTCGACTCAGTGAGTTGACTCAGCGGGTCGACTCGGTGGTTTGACTCGACGGGTTGACTCGGTGTTTTGACTCGACGGGTTGACTCGACGGGTTGACTCAGCGGGTTGACTCAATGAGTTTGACTTTTTTAGGATTTTTTGACTGGCCTTTTTTCTGGGGGTTTTTCAGGGTGATGTTTAGGACTGGGTTGACTGGGTTCAGGCTTGAACTGGGCTATGGAATGGGGCTGACAAGGGTGAGTTTGGCTGAGTTTGGACTTGGGATTTGGGGGTATGGTCCTCCATTCATCCAGCTATCTCTACCAACAGTGTAGCCGAAGGTGGGGTGTCTACAACACTTAACAACATGTGTGTCTAGTTTATCCGACTTCATACTATTTTTCTAAGCAAAGGTTGTGCAACCGAAGACATGAGTTAAAAATGGGAATGGTGAAGCATTAGGAAACGACACAAAAAAGTGTTTGATTATTGTTGGGGCTCAAATTCGTACCCATGATAAAACAACATGTGGCGGTCCATCTACGATGATTCAAATTAATTCCAGACTCATAAAATGCGATCGGATACCAGTGTAGTCCTGACCCTAGGCGACTTGCGCAATCATAATCAAAACCTACAAATACTATTTTGGAGTGGAACTGAACAGTATATTGCCACCAAATGATCCCGAATGCCCAAAATCCCTTACAAATTTGAATGCCGCATGGCGCATATTTTTATCTGCGCACCTTGAAATGCATTTTGCTGTCTAGAGTTGACCGAAAGGGTCCGAAAGCCTATAAATACTATTTCGGAAGGGAACTGGACATGGGTATTGCTACCAAATGATCCGGAATGCCCGAAAACCCTCGACTACCAAGTTTGAAAGTCGGACGGTGTATATTTTCATGTGTGCGCTCCAGGAGCAAAGTTCCTATACGAAGAGTCGACCTGGAGGTTCCAAATTGGTAAGCAACTACCAAAGTTTGCAACATATGGTCCTCCACACCTCATCTCATTCATTTGATAGGTTGATAAGAGTTTAAAAGTGGCTTGGCGTCAGTGACTTCGGTCCCCGAAAGGGTACCTGTCCTTGGAAGGGTCGCTCGTCAGAGCTTGAAATCCTAAAAATATTCTAATTAGTAGAGAATTTGCATTTTTAGGGGGACATACGGAAGCCTGAAACCACATGCACTAGCCACATGTGCCCGGGGCATTTCTTCCCCAAAAAATTCCTGGAAAACGTCCAGAAAAGTGAAGTTTGGAGACATGCGCCCGGCCTGAAACCACATGCACTAGCCACATGCGCCTGGGACATTTCTTCCCGAAAAAGTTCTCGAAAAACGTTCAGAAAAGTGAAGTTTGGAGACATGCGCCTAGCCTGAAAACACATGCACCCGGAAATCCCTCCAGAAACACGTGCTCACCATATCCAATTGCTCGACCCGAACCCGATTAAACTACTATAAATAGCAAGCTGAACTGATGACCATAAGCATCATCATCTGCAAACGACCTCAAAGCGACGCAAGAGGTAACATGCACCTGCTCCATCTTCCCTTGCCGGATCCCTCGTCGAAGAGGGATTTCCTCGCCGGAATCCCTCGCCGAAAAGGGATTTTCCCGCTGGAGTCTGAATGCAGAGGTAGAGAGAGGGAGAAAATCCAAAAATAACTAAGTTGCAAGGCAACATGCACCCACCTCCTTTTGGTTGGAAAACTCAGAAATCGACTAAGTTGCAAAGACACATGCACCCACTCCCTTAGTTGCCTGAAAATTCGAAAATGTCTAAGTGCTAGAAGGACATGCGGCCACTCCCTCATGGCCGGAAAACATGGAAAAATGGTTAAGTTGCAAACCAACATACGCCCATCAGGAGGCCTCAGGTGCATGTGCCATAGCACATGCTCCCGGGAGAGGAATTCTCCCTCTCTCTTTCTCAGATTTAGACACATGAGCCTGGGGGGGGGGGGGGGGGGGGGGGGGGGGGGGGTACATGCGCCCAGACGGTCATACCCTATCCGGGAACTCTGTGGTGTGGCCCGCCTCTGATGTGGACCGCTTCTCCATTACACTATCACTCCTAGACACACATCGTCGATCTCTATCCATCTCCCGGATCAGATCTCCCAACGGTTGACATTAAACGGCCCGAATCAGTGATTTAGTAAAAAATGATCAACACGTAACCAAATTTGCATGTCCGAAAATCCTCTTGTAGGAGCATAAATCGATCGAAAGTGGGTAAAACTAAGTCGAATTTGATCGACGCCAAGAGAGGAACTTAGTTTCTCCATGATCGAAACACCATAATAATGCACTACAACGATGTTATTCACTTTCCTAATCGTCGAATACCCGAATTAAGTGGTAAACGGGCCTAGTACTTAGTCATTTTCAGCCCTTGGAAGTGCCATGTTAGCTTAAAGATCGACTGACGCCAAGTAGAACTAAGCTGAATCTGACTGAAGCCAAAGCAGATCTAACATCTTTATAACCTAGTGAACATAATCTATCACTGTTCGAAGGTAATCATCATCGGTATTCACCAAATACCCTAATTAAGCGGTAAATGGACCCAATACTTTGTCATTTTTAGCCCTGGGAAGTGCCCTGTTGGCTCGAAGATTGACTGATGCCAAGTAGAATTAAGCGCGATCTCACTGACGCCAAAGCAAACTTAATATCCTCATACTACAAGTCAACTAAGTCAAACACTTACGGGATATTAGTCCCCATCGTTTATCAGATATTGGCATAAACGGGTATCTATTGGACCCAATACTTAGCCATTTACAGGCCTTGAAATGTGCGATCTAGTCCGTCAGACTTAAATCCTCGAAGAATCCTGACTTGATACAACTCATTCGATCCCATATTAATAATCAAAAGATATGCAGAAGAAGAAATGTTCCCGAAGATGAGTTGTTGGACTCCAAGATTGGACGTATTTACTTTGTATTCGCTTATGCACTGTGTAAGCTTTATTAATCCTGGATCTATGTTCAAGTATAAACCTAAGGGATTATGGTTACCATGAGAAACTGAAATCAAAAGAGTTCTAACAATACTCAAAATGTCCTGCTATGGACGTGTGGACGCTCGCCGTTCCGTGCTCCCGAACGTTCTCCCTTCCTTTTGGAAAAGAAGAAGAAATGTGTGCGCGCGAATCTCCGTTTGTGCCACTGGCTTACCTCGGTCTCAAGGGCTTTGTTCGGTTGTCGTGTTAAGCTGGATGTGTTTAGATGAGTTTGTATAAGACCAGAGTCGCCACTAGCCAGTTACTTCGAATCTACAGTCGGCCAGACCCCGTAGAAACGTTAGAAGGGGATCCGAAGATTCCTTCCTCTAAGATGACTCCTTTTTTATCTACGGCTAGAGATTCGAGGTAAGGGATCACGGTTACAGGGTGGGGAAGAGTTTAAGCACCCCACACACTGCCCGTACCGAAGTACGGTCTCTACTTCATATAATCGAACTAATACTTGAAAGTCTGTTTTAATCCTCGTACATTCTCATGGATGATATGATGCATAAATGCAGGTCTGAACAGTAAGAGTTTCTGATGGGCAGGTTCCATTAACAGGCAAGCCCAGAGCATACGCTCGAACTGACAGGTGCTTTATGCGAGATGCATGCAGTGTGTTTGAATAATCAAAGTGCTTGTAGTGGCTGATGCATGAATGCAGGTCTGAACAGTAAGAGTTTCTGATGGGCATGTTTCCATTAATAGGCAAGCGCAAAGCATGCGCTCGAACTGACAGGTGCTTTATGTAGGATGCATGTCGTGTGCTTGAATAATCAAAGTGCTTGCAGTGAAGCAGGGGGTTGGAAGAAAAGTAAATGTTGCACTTATGCTAGATGCGAATGAGATGATGCTGGTAAAAGAGTAGCTAAATGGACGGAGGTGTCACAAGGGTTGGCTTCAAGGGCTAGATCAAGACTTGGGTGGCTTAGGAGACTTAGACCAAGGTCAGGCTGGGCTGGACCACAGCTAGCTCTCTCACTCGGGCTCTCCTTGGTGGAAGAAATGGGCTAAAGGGGTGAAGGTGGACTCAGAGCTCTCGAACTAAAGAGAGGGGAGGTGGATGTTGAATATGAGGGGAGAGGGGGTATTTTATCAGCGGGGAGTGGCAGACCCCGTAATTATTTTTGGGCGGCACCCAAGGGGCCGCCATACGGTCAATTTGCTTCGGGTTCGGAGTGTACGACCTCCGAACCTGAAGCAGAATTTTCTTAGCTTTGGGCTTTGGGCTTGCTCCGAGGCTGCAGTTTAGAACTCGGTGAGTGGACTGGGTTTAAGAGATGGATTGACATGGTGAGTTGGACTCGATGGGTTGACTCGGCGGGTTGACTCACCAAGTTGACTTTTTTTGGGATTTTTTGACTGGTTTTTCGTATGGGGGGTTTTCAGGCTGATGTTTAGGGGTGAGTTGACTGGGTTCATGCTTGAGCTGGGCTATGGATTGGGGCTTACAAGGGTGAGTTTGGCTGAGTTTGGACATGGATTTGGAGGTACAGTCCTCCATTCATTCAGCCATCTCTACCAACGTTGTAGCCGAAGGTGGGGTGTCTACAGGACGCCATTACAAAAACTAGTTGATGCCCTACTCATCCCAACGGGATCCGCTGGTTAAGCTGATCAAGCAGTTGCGATGCATCTTCTCATAGTCATTCGTTATAAACATACGAGAAGATGGCTTTAAGTCGTACCATCTCAAGGTCACCTGTCACAAAAATACGGAAGAGGGCCTCAAGTCATGCCTTCTCAAGGTCACCTGTCATAAAAATATGGGAAGAAGGCCTTGGGTCGTACGACCAACAGTCGATGTTCGTGTACTCTAGTGGTTATCCATCATAAAAATCGGAAAGAGGGCCCATCGATGCACACTCGATTAAAATCCTGACAATCCTTCAACTCAGACAACTCGAAAGAAAATGGACAGACATCCGACTTGTCTAAAAATGTGGCTCAGTCCATAGCAAGAAAATAAAGGTCTCTACGACCATGAACTTAAACCATAATCCCTGACGGGTTAGTCTTTTGCCCTTTAATCAAGAGTAATCAACCATTGATGTAATTAAGGGCTCGTGACAAATATCACGGCCTGGAATGTATAAGATCTCTGAATCGCTGGAATAAAATTCGCCTTGTGATATCTCTTCTTGTATATACTTTGTGAATGCTGTGATTGTTTATGATTGTCCTATACTCAGAAATTCCCTAGAACAACGAAACACAAAGAAAATTGCCTTCCGCATTTTTTAATTCTAACAATTATTGATGATAGTTGATGGTTATTGGTTAATTAGATGACAAGCTGTAAGAACAACAAAACTCCATAAATGTTTAGGAACATTCATGTAAATTAAAAGATTTGGTCACCCCTAGAAGATACTATTTTTTCCTTTTCTACAATTCCATTATGTGGGTTGTAGGTACACAGTTTTGCTTGTAATGCTAGTTAGGGTAAGGTATTCTTGGAATGAGTTTGGAATATACTCTAAAGCATTGTCAGACAAAAAATATTGAATCTCTTTATCAAATTAGTCTTAATCTTAGCATAAAAAATTTAAACATATTAAACACTTCTAATAGCATGCATCATAAACACCCATGTCTTATAAGAAAAATCATCAGTAAATGTAATAAAGTATTTAAAATTATTCAAACTAAGGACTTAAATGAACCCTACGATTGTACAAAGAAAAAAGGTACAATACTACAATTATTAGGTTTGCGTAAATAGGTAAATTGGCTATGGTTTATTGACTGGCAAGCTTTATAATTATTAAAGCCACACTCGACAAAGTTAGAACTAATTTCCTTAAGGACCTAGGAAAACGATGACCTAACTGGGCATGCCACTTTAAATGTATGATGTCTCTAATATCAAGAGTAGCTTCAATGCTTCTTGGTTCAAGGTATTAATAGACTAAGTAACTCATGCACTCCACTAGTCATTGCCTTTGTCTTGAACTCCTGAAATGCACAATGAAAGGATAAATGGTTATCGAGCAATTTAAATTCTTGATTAGCTTACTTACAAAATGAGACTAACGAAAAATTTTAAAGTACGAAGTACTGATGGTAAAACTATATTTGTGCGGGATGAGATGTTGAGTGCTTAAATGTGTATATTCTAACCCCATTTCATCACTAACTATGCATGGTTTTCAAGCTAAAGACTATTCTAATGCATGGTTTTGGTGGTTATAGAATGAGAGAGAGTTTACTCAATTGATGACTACAAGAGCATATTTAGGAGCCTTAGATGAAGACCCAAGGTGGGTCAAAGAAAGAAGAAACCAAGGAGAGAAGAGAGAGGAAGGAAGGAAGAAAGAAAATCTAAGAAAAGAGAAGCTAGACCGGTCGGCCAAACAAGCTAGACCGGTCGGCCAACAGGTCGGGCATCCTTCTGTACTCTCTAGACCTCTGCTAGACCGGCCGGCCAGCTATCTCGACCGGTCAAGACCGGTCGGCCAATAGGTAGCCAGTGTAATTTGTTGAAATTCAGCAACTTCTTCAGCAGGCTCCGATTTTTTAGGTGCAAGTGCGTAAGTATTGCGCAATTCTGGAAGATTCTGAGGCGGTAGGGCCTCTTTACTGTAAAAAACACCAAGGAATCGTTCCTAAAGGATCCTAGAAGAGATCTACGAAGGTGGGAGGCGGAGAAAGACGGATTCGGAGTTCTACAACTCCCTCTAATTTGCTGCTTTCTAGTTCATTTTTTAGTTGTTTTCATGTTTCCTTAGATCATGAACGGCTAAACCTCTTAGGTAGGGCTAAGAGGTGAAGCTTGTAGTGAATCTAGATGTTCTAAGAGTTGCTTAAGTTCTTAATTGCTTTGAATGAGTCTAGACCTGTACGCTCCTAGGAATCGGATTCAAGACGCTCTAGATTTGGATTCTCATGTGGGAACTTCATGCTAAGAGTTCTACTTTCTAAAATTTCTGCTTATGTGTGATTGTGTATGTGATTTGAATGAAGTTCAAATCATGATTTAGTTATGCTTTGTGACAGAGTTAATGATGATTATGATTGTGATCTTAATCTATTGGACCTAGGATTGACCTATGCAATTGAGTGTGCTCAAGTCCTAACTTGAATTGAGAGAATATATGCATAAATCACAGATATGACAGATTGTATGTTATAACCGCTCTATCTATCATCCAACTAGATAGATTTGATTTCGATTCTAGTTGTGTAAATGAGAAACCATGGCGAATTATGCATCGAATGAGAATTATAAGTGAATCCTTGATGCTCTAGTTACTTTTATTCTCAGATTTTCTCTGTTTCATGTTTAAACTCGATTTCATAAACCTCTTAAGATCCTAGTTGTTAGAGTAGTTCGAATTGTTTACCTCCTTCCTATGGATGACCTCGGTCTTACCGAGATTATACTACATCGCAACCCTACACTTGGGGAAGCGAACAAGTTTTAGCGTCGTTGCGGGGATGAGGTTAAACGGTTCTAGTAGCTATAGAGTAGTCTTAGTTAGGTAGGATTTCAATTTTTTTTTAGAAGTAAATTTCTGATTTTTCTAGATTACTAACAATTTTCTGTTTTGTGTGTTTTGTAGGAACTTAGTTACTGACTAGTTTTCACCTTCCCGGGTAACATCTTCCTTTCTTCTTTCTGTTTTTCTTCCTAGATTAGAGTAGTTTCAACTTCTTATAATTTCATTATGCATGATTGGAGGGTGGGACTATCTAAATACTTTGGAAGATGAGAGATCGGATCAAGGAATTCAAAATCATTATGATTGGAACCATTACAAGCATAAATATTTTTCTATGACTCAATCTACATCTAATACTCCCCCACGTAGACCTTGCAAGATTACCAGAATGACAACAATGTGTATGATTTTTCACCGGGTAAGACAATGGGAGAGTATCGGAAAGAGATGAATAATGTTCCACCGTTAGGACAATGTATGATCACTTGTCTGGTTACACATATCAACAACCATCTAATAGCCCAGCATATGACATGCAATATCCTAATAGTGGGAGCATCAAATTCAATTTGGGAGATGAGCCAACCGTGGATGCCAACAATTATCCTCAAGAGTTTCTTTCTCATGAGCTACAATCGACACGAACTCTTGAGGATACATGCAGAAATTTATGAAAATAACTGAGAAATGCATATAAAACCTCTTGCCATCTCAAATCCTGAACCCAACATTGGGAACGCCGAATCATTCCCCAACATAAGGAGGATGAGGATATCCAAGCCCAACCCTCTTCCGATTTGATGACTAAACTTTTAGGGGATGTAGATCTCAGTGATCCCAACTTACCATCGATTATGGTAAATCAACTATCTCTTTTTAGCTATTCCGATTTGAATGATGAAGAGATTTCAAGGACGGTTGACGAACCGAGGAATCTAAAAATCTAAAGTAATAGTTTGATTGCCTACAATGAGGGTTTGAAGGATGATTGTGAGTCCATGATTTCTCCTTCCAAAGGGCCGAATGTTTATGAGTCACCGGAAGATATCTTGCTAGAGAGATGGCCGAAGTCGATATTTTTAGTCCTTCCACCAAAAACACATGCGGATTCTATTGTGGAAGAACTCCCTTGGTTGAAAATTCTGTTTCTTTGGATGACGGGGTGCATAATCTGAAATTTCAAAAGATCAACCAATGTTAGATGATGTCTTACCACTGAATCTGAAAAATTATCTTTGGAAGACCTCCCCTCATAGAGGAGGAATTCCTTACCCTTGAAACAGAATTTCCTCAATCACTAGGGAGAACGAGGACCCTTCATCCGACTCTCTCGATTTCCTGAGGAATGCATGGCCCAACCCTTGATCTTTGATGATGAGATGATTAAGGAGTTGGATATTTTTAGACACGGTGTCGGTGCCTGAAGAACACCATTCTACTGATTTACACTCTTTACCATTGTTTGTGGAAGCACCATGCATTCTGAAATTGTGAAGGAGATAACCCGAACTGAAGAATACTTAATGAATGTCTCTCCACCATCTTGGGTTCTTCAGCCCATTGAAAATTCTGATTGGGAGGACCCGTTTTTAATCAGTTACAACCCAATTCAGAACTTGAGGAGATATCATTTTGCTGCTCTATCTCCTCCTTACATGCGTGTGGTTCACACTATAATTGGACTTAATGAAGAAACGCACCCATGTGTACATTCGAGCAGGACTTTGGATGGTCCTCATGAGAAACCTATTGAAATTCATGAAGATCCTGCTCAAATTTGATCATGTAGTCGATCGGACTAATCAAAGGTAGGTAGGTAGGTTAGGATTTCTTTTCTACATTTAGGGTTGAATAAGTCTTATTGAGACAATGGAAGATGCTAGAATTGATCAACTTGCTACCTCAGGTACTCTCGTTCTCACCCTTCTTTGTTTTATGTCATTGCTCTCATGTCATGCATATTGCATATCTTATTACATTGCGGACAATGTAAGGTTTTGGTTGGGGGGTGAGATTCCTTAGATGAATCTATTAGCTTTTGTGACATTTCGAGTAATTATGTAGAAATTTTTTTATTTTTCTGAAAATTCAAAACTCCTTTGGAAAACCATGTTTATATGCACTCGGGATGTCATAAGTATGAAAGGAAAGAGAAGATGTAGTGAGATGATTTTGAAACTCTTAAAGGACTTGTAACATGATAGTTTTTTATGTGAGTTCCCCTATTTTTATGATTGATAGAACTTTTGAACACTTTACACCTAGTTCACGTTACACGATTTTCATGCTTTGAAAGGATTATTAGAATTGTGGATTAGCTAGGTTTGGATTTGAGGTGTTTGAGGAACCAAGCCGGGGTACTTTGTCCATCCTTGTCCATGGGAAAATAACGAAAGATATGGATTTCTAAAAATCCTATCTAATATATAAAAAGGAAAGGAAGGATGAAAATATAGGAATGATGGGAAATATGGTGGAAAATTCCAAAAAGGGTTACGTATTACTAACCGAGGGATGGTCTACCCGTAACCAAAGCCAGAAATGGGAATTAGTGTGAAAGCCGTCGGAAGGGCAGTAAGGAAAATTCCAGTGATAGGCTTGTTGTTGATCTGTACACCTTTAAACCCATACCTTAGCTGATTTATGAAGAAGATAATCCCGAAATTCCATGAAATGAGCATTCACTAAGCACACTAGGTTAAATTGTTCAAATTCTTCTATTTATTTATCAATCAGTGGGAAATCCATATGAGTACTTGTTATGCTCTTGAAAGTTTAAGGTTTCAACCTCTATCACTTAGTTTTTCCGATTTTACACTTACATGTCTTAGAGTGTATAGAAGCATAATTTCTGAAGGAGAGTTGGATTTTGGAGAAATGAATTGTTTCATGCTTTTTTGCTCGGGACTATCAAAATGCTGGTTGGGGGGGGGGGGGGGGGGGGGGGGGTGGGGGGGGGGGTGTTGAGCGTTTAAATTGTATATTCTAACCCCATTTCATCACTAACTATGCATGGTTTTCAACTTAAAGACTATTCTAATGCATGGTTTTGATGCTTATAGGAATGAGAGAGAGTTTACTCAATTGATGACTACAAGAGCATATTTAGGAGCCTTGGATGAAGACCCAAGGTGGGCCAAAGAAAGAAGAAAGCAAGGAGAGAAGAGAGAGAGAAAGAAAGAAAGAAAGAAAATCTAAGAAAAGAGAAGCTAGACCGGTCGGCCAAACAAGCTAAACCGGTCAAGACCGGTCGGCCAACAGGTCGGGCATCCTTCTGGACTCTCTGGACCTTTGCTAGACCGGTCTAGACTGGTCGGTCAGCCATCTCGACCGGTCAAGGCCGGTCGGCCAATAGGTAGCTAGTGTAATTTGCTGCAATTCAGCAACTTCTTCAACAAGCTCCGATTTTTTAGGTGCAAGTGCGTAAGTATTGCGCAATTTGAAAGATTCTGAGGCGGTTGGACCTCTCTACTATAAAAAGGACACCTAGGAATCGTTCCTAAAGGATCCTAGAAGAGATCTACGAAGGTGGGAGGCGGAGAAAGACAGATTCGGAGTTCTACAACTCCCTCTAGTTTGTTGCTTTCTAGTTATTTTTAGTTGTTTTCATGTTTCCTTGGATCATGAACGGCTAAACCTTAGGTAGGGCTAAGAGGTAAGCTTGTAGTGAATCTAGATGTTTTAATTCGTTTGTTTTGGTTTCAAGTTGAATTTTCATTGAAGAACAATGGTTGAAGTTTGAATGAAGTTCTAAGTGCTTTTCTTAATCTTATGATGGCTCATGGATGTTTGGAAGAGTTGCTTAAGTTCTAAATTGCTTTGAATGAGTCTGGACCTGTACGCTCCGAGGAATCGGATTCAAGACGCTCTAGATTTGGATTCTGTGGGAACTTCATGCTAAGAGTTCTACTTTTCTGAATTTCTGCTTATGTGCAATTGTGTATGTGATTTGAATGAAGTTCAAATCATGATCTAGTTATGCTTGTGACAAGAGTTTAATAATGATTATGATGTGATCTTAATTTATTGGACCTAGGATTGACCTATGCAATTGAGTGAGCTCAAGTCTTAACTTGAATTGAGGAATTATATGCATAAATCACAGATATGACAGATTGTATGTTATAACCACTCTATCATCAAACTAGATAGGATTTGATTTCGATTTCTAGTGTGTAAATGAGAAACCATGGCGAATTATGCATCGAATGAGAACTATAAGTGAATCCTTGATGCTCTAGTTACTTTTATTCTCAAATTTTCCATGTTTCATGTTTAAACTCGATTTCATAAACCTCTTAAGATCCTAGTTGTTAGAGTAGTTCGAATTGTTTACCTCCTTCCCTATGGATCGACCTCGGTCTTACCGAGATTATTACTACATCGCAACCCTACACTTGGGGACGCGAACATGGGACGATCCCTTTGGATGACCGTGGACAACGAGCCATCATAAGAGAAACATGAGAACAATGAACTGAAGTATCAATGGAAGAGAAAAGTGACATGTTACCTATCATATGGTCGGTGGCCTTAGAGTCAAGCACCCAAGGTGATGAACCACAGATGTAATTTGAGTTAACAAGAGAGGTTGAGGAGGGTAGGAGAGAGTCTGCAGTTAAGTTTTTACTAAAAAGATTCTGGGGTATGTATGGAGATCATATAGAATCGCTTGTGCCTGAATGAAGAGTTACCACCAACTGTGGAAGGATCAATAATGTACATTGCAGGACTAGTGTAGATACCCCACCTTCAGCTACAATGTGACTCAGACAGCTGAATGGATGGAAGTCCACACCCTCAATCCCCATGTCCAAAACTAGTCAAACTCATCCTTGTAATTCCCATCCATAGCCTAACTCAAGCTTGAACCCAGTCAACTCACCCCTAAACATTAGCCCAAAAAAAACCATCCGTATAAAAAATCAGTCCAAAAATCTCAAAAAAGTTAACCTTTTCGAGTCAACCCGCTGAGTCAAATCACCGAGTCAACCCTTTGAGTCAGTCCAGCCCTCACACCAGTCGACTCACCTTGTCAAAATCCATCTTTCGAACCCAGTTGACTCACCTAGTTATGAGCGGCAGCTCCGAACCTCCGACCATTTTCTGCTTCAGGTCGGAGCAAGTACACTCCAAAGCTGAAGCAAGATGTTGTACGGGCGGCCATTTGATGGCCATTTGATGGCCGCCCGTCCCTATTTATGAGAGCTGCCACTATCCGCACCTATAAATACCCCTCCCCTTCTCATTTTCAGAATCCATCAGCTTCGAGTCCCCCTCTGTGAGAAGTGACTCATTTCCACCCCTTTTAGCCCATTTCCTCCACCAAGGAGAGCCCGAGTGAGAAGAGTCTAACCCTGGTCCAACCCAGCCTAACCTTGGTTCAAGTCTCTCAAGCTACCCAAATCCTGATCTAGCCACTCGAAGCCAATTGCAATACCTTCATCCATCCAGCTGCTCTCATATCAGCATCATCTCATTCGCATCTAACAAAAACTACAACGTTTATTATTCTTCCAACCCTCCTGCTTATCATTCCACTACAAACATTGATCTGGTCTTAGCGTATGCTCTGAAGTTTGTCGGTTTGCCCAGAATTCATTCATCAGAAACTTTGACCGATCAAACACACAACATGCATCTCGCATAAAGCACTTATCAGTTCGAGCGTATGCTCTAGGCTTGCCTGTTAATGGAAACCTGCCCATCAGAAACTTTTACTGTTCAAACCACATTCATGCATCATATTATTCATGAGAATGTACGAGGAATAAATCAGACTTTCAAGTACTAGTTCGATCCTGTGAAGTAAAGACCGCACCTCGGTACAGGCAGAGTAGGTGCCTAACACCTTCCCACCCTTTAACCGTGATCCCTTACCTCGAAGCTCTGACCGCAGATCAAAGGAGTCATCTTAGAAGAAGGAATCTTCGGATTCCCTTCTCTAATGTTTGTACGGGGTCTAGCCACTATAGATTCGAAGTAACTGGCTAGTGGCGACTCTGGTCTTATATGAACTCATCCAAACATATCCAGTTTAACACGACAACTGAAAAAGCCCTCGAGAAAGAGGCGAGCTAGTGACACAATGGCGATTCGCACATACCCCCTTTTCGAAAGAGAGGGTCAGGAGCGCAGAAAGGTGAGCATCCACAGAATGGTGATCCAGTGGGGATATGCTAGTCCCACTAGTCATGATCCAACTGAAAAATAAAATCCTTCATGTACTTGAAAGTCAATAGTCCTCATACAATCTCATCTGCATAGCATTCTACCCATAAACAAAAAATAGAAAATTCTAAAACCCCCAAAAAAAGTGAGTAGAATATATCCTCACCATTGCACCTCCTCGGACTTAATGTTAAGCTCTTAAATGTGTATATGCTAACCCCATTACATCACTAATTATGCATGATTCACATGTTTAAAGACTATTCTAATGCATTTTTATGATTGTAGGAACGAGAAAGGGACTTCACCAATTCAATGCTTAAAAGGTCACTCTGTACACATTGAGTATCAAAGACCAAGTGCCAAAGGGTGTGAAAGAAAGAAGCAAGGGAGAAAGAGAAGGGAAGAAGGGAAGAAGTGCAGAAGATTGCACTGTAGACCGGTCGTCTGACCAGTCGGTCATAGCCCAGGACCGGTCATCCGACCGGTCCAAACACTCAAAAGGAGGACCCTGCTGCCAAACCTTGCTGGACCAATCACGACTGGTTATCCATCACTCAGACTGGTCGTCAAACGGTCGTTAAAATAAAAAATTGAATTGAATTTTTCAGAAACTCTCTGGACTGATTTTGGCCATTACGACCGGTCGTCAGACTAGTCGACCATGGGCTCAAACCAGTTGTGCGACCGGTCATCTGAGTAACAGAGCTTGTTCTACAAGCTCCGAATTCTGCTGTGCAAAATGCAGTTTTTGTGGGATTTCTCGAAGGTTCTTCGCATCTAGGGCCCAAACCTATAAAAGGGCACCTCTACCTCGTTCCTAAGGCATCCTAGAAAAATCTATGGTGGGAGGTGGCAAAAGACGTATTCGGAGTTCTACAACTCCTTCTAGTTTGTTTCTTATAGTTTTTATGCTTTCCTTAGTTGATTTCATGTTTTCCTTGGATTATGATGGGCTAAACCTCTTAGCTAAGGCTAAGAGGTGAAGCTTGTAGTGATCTAAGATGCTTTAGTTCATTTATTTAGTTCCAAGTTTGAATTTTTATTGAAGAACAATGGTTATTTGAATTTGAATAAAGTTAAAGTAATTTTTCTTAAGCTTATGATGGCTCATGGATGTTTGGCGAATTACTTTAGTTTTAATTGTTTTGAATGGGTCTAGACCTGTACACTTTGAGGAATCGGATTCAAGACGCTCTAGACTTGGATTCTCATATGGGACTTCAAACCATAGTTCTATTTTTCAGAAATTCTGAATTATGTGTGATTGTTTATGTGATTGAATAAAGTTCAAATCGTGATATAATTATGCTTTGTGACAGAGTTAATGATTATCATGGTTGTGATCTTAACCTGTTGGAACTAGGATTGACCTATATAATTGAGTGTGCTCAAGTCCTAACTTGAATGAGTGAATCATGTATATGAATCACACATATGACAGATTATTTGTTATAACCGCTCTATCTTCCGGCTAGATAGGATTAATTTTGATTCTAGTGAGTAATTGGGAAACCACAGCGAATTAAGCATCAATGATTGCTACAAGTGGATCCTTGAATCCTAGTGCTTCTTTTATATTGATTACATTCACCTCTAGTTAATATTTCTCTCTACATTCATTCTAAAAATCTATTTAGTTAGATCTTAATTTGAGACCATTAGAAGATTTTGTAAATTCCTATATAAGTCCCTGTGGATTGACCTCGGTCTTATCGAGATTATTACTACATCGCAACCCTACATTTGGGGAAGCGAATAAGTTTTTGGCGCCATTGCCGGGGATTTGACGGTTTTTTACAAATTTTCTGAAATAGTTCTATTTGAGATTTTTAGGAGTCCTTTACCAACTTAGTTTGTTTACTTAGTTTTGTTTTTACAGGAATTCTAGGAGTTGAAGTAGTCACTTCAAATTAAGTTTTTCTATCCCTTTTTCTTTTATTCTGAGATTTGCATGCCACATTGGGTTCGGGATTCTAATAACCGACTCATTAGTGAATGAGGAATTGTTGAAGGAATTGATAGGGAGCCAGTGCTAAGAAACGTTTAAAATTGTAATTTTTTTCTGAAAGTATGGCTGAAATCAACCCAAACCCTGGCCAATCAAAATCTGAACCAAAACCAAACCGAAACGGGAGAGATAATGAAGTTGAGAATGTTCCTCGACCTGGAACTCTACGTGATTACTTGCAACCTGCAAGAGTGAGCACTCCCTCATGCATAATTTTCCGCATAATGTAGGGAACATAGATCTTAAACCGGGAGTAATCCAACTCCTTCTCAAATTCCATGGATTAGACAGTGAAAGTGCCTATCAACACTTAAGGAATTTGATGAGGTAATAGCCACGATGCACTTTGCAAATGTAACTGATGATGAGTGAGACTTAAATTATTTCCTTTTTCCCTTAAAGAGAAAGCTAAGGTTTGGCTTCATGCATTAAAGCCAAGATCAATTGGTACATGGACTGAGATGATTAGGGAATTCATTAAAAAGTTCTTCCCTACTCACAAAACAATCATGTTAAGGCGCTTAATCATGAATTTTGCTCAAAAAGTGGATGATGAAACCTTCTTCCAATGTTGGGAGAGATTCAAGATTTGTTGAATACATGCCCACATCATGGCTACGAAAGTTGGTGGGTAATAAGCTTTTTCTATGAAGGACTGATTCGCCCATGCACTAATTCGTAGAGATGATGTGTAATGAAGAATTCATGAATAAGGGGAGGATGATGAAGCATGTGATTACTTGATGTCTTCTGCCGAGAATGCATAGTCTTGGGTACATCTAAAACCAACAAATCCCAAGACAAGCCAACAAAGGAAAAAGGAGGAATTTATGTCCTTTCAAAGAAGGGTAACATAAGTGCACATGTGGCTAGCCTTACAAGAAAAGTCGAGGCCATGGAATTAAGAAGAAAGGTGAGACGATTAACTCAAAGGACGTTGAAATTGTTTGGAATTTGTGCCTAAAATCAGCATGCAACACAAGATTGTCCCATAATTCCTGCATTTCAAGAAATTTTACAAGA
>PVNU02000198.1:0-109195 GCA_003013855.2 Liriodendron chinense | reverse complement strand
CTTTCTCTTCTCTCTAGAGTGTCTCTCTCTCTCTCTCTCTCTCTCTCTCTCTCTCTGAGTTTTTGGAAGCTGAAAAGGCACCAGAGGAGTTTAAATAAACTCCCCAGGTCGGTCGGATAAGCTGGGTGCGAAAGTAGGTTGGGTTGGTTGAGTTGGAGAAGGAAACTTCCTTCTGGAAATCCTTGGACGGTAAGGGCCGTTGGAGACCTAGGTGGGGTCCACACTAATTCTCGGAAGAAGTCTGGCCCGTCTATGCAAAGCAACGGACCGGATCTTGGGGTGTTTTGATTCGGATGGTGATTAAGGGTGGGCCACCGAATCGACCAATGGTGAAGAGACTACATAGGGTTACTGGGCCACGAGACCGACGGACGGCTTGGATTACACATATGGGGCCCACCAGAGAGATGGTGTGGATCACCAATGGCCACAGCGGTAACGCTCCCGCTAGAGCAGCTTCCGGAGAAGACGGACTCCCGTCCGCGTCGTGTGAAACGCAGTCAAACGAGGTTTGACCGCGTGCCGACCGTGTGCACAGCACACGAGGGTCCCACCTTGATGTTTATATGAAATCCACTTCGACCATAAGGTTGGCAGCATAAATTTAGCCGGTGACACCAAAATTAGGCCAGATTCAAGATCAGATGGCCCACTTATGGCCCGACTTCTGATTAGGGTATTTCTAGGATGATCGGAGGGCTGAAATTTGATATGTACGGTTAAAATATGCCCCTAAACTATTATATGAAGTTTTGCATGAAACTGATTGTCAGAAACTGGCATACTTAAAATTATCAGTTTAACTTAAGTTTAACAAATAACATTTTCGTAGTTATTGTAAATTTGTGAGTTTTGTGAACTCCGACACTTCTACGCTGTTCTAGGGTTCATTTTGAGAAACTTTAATAAAGGGATCTTACATAGATTCCTTACAGCTGATTTATTATTAATTTATTAATGTATTAAGTTATGTAATTCACTAAATAATCAAATAAATTATTATTTAATTTATTCTAAAAATTCATAGGGCATTTATTATGAATTTATGAATACTACAAGTCATGTAATTCATTAAAAAAATAGTTAAATTATTCTAAGGACCTAGTTCATTATAATATATAAGTTTATGATCAGTAATTAAGCACTTAGTGTAAATAGACAATTGCAATGGCGAGATTAATGGGTTTACACATTTGTACTAGGTAAATGTAGCCATTTGTACTCTCATGTATGTATACACGCTCCCAAAATCTCGGGTCATTACACTTGCGTACGCTATGCACACACCACACAATCTGCTTCCATCATCTGCCCTCTCCCCTTTGGAAGCGGATTTGGTTGTGTCCCACACACCACCAACATTGATGGTGTATTGAAGTCACGAAGTTTTATGGGCCCCACCATGATGTATATGTTATATTTATATTGTTCATCCATTTTGAGAGATTATTTTAATGCATTGACTAAGAAATGAGGTAGATCCAAAGCTCAAGTGGACCACACCACAAAAGTTTTGGATAAAGCTGATATTTGATTTTCCCCTTCATCCAGATCTTCGTTACATTATTAACAAGGTGGACAACAAATAAACATCATGGTGGGCCCTAGGAAGTTTTCAATTGTGGTTGTTATTGTCCCCACTGCTTTTTGTAGTGTAATGCACTCGAACTTTGGATCTGCCTCATCTTTTGGGCCTTGCCTTAAAATGATCTCGCAAAATGGATGGACAACGTGGATATAATTATACATACATCATGGTTGGGGCCATAACACTTGGTGACACCAACACACCACGGAGGTTGGTGGCACACAATCCACTCCCCCCATTTATAACTAGGAGGCAGATTTCCTGCCTATAGCCTTCCCCACGAATATCTTGTGCTTGGAGGCTAGGTCCAGCCACCTTAATGTTTGTGAGAAATCCACCCACCCTAATGTTTGCGAGAAATCCACCCTGCCCATCTATTTTGCAAGATCATTTTAGGACAAGCCACCAAAAGTGAGGCAAATCTAAAACTCAAGTGGGCCTCATGAGAGAAAAAAAGTGGGGAACGAAATGCCTACCTTGAAATCTTCCTAGCTCTACATTGATGTTTATATGCCATCCCAAACCTTTATAAGGTCATTCCACTGGAATGAACTGAAGACACAAAAAAGCCTTGCCTGATATAAAACTTTTGTGGCTATACGAATGTTTTCAATGGTGGTCACTCAATCCCCACTGTTTCCTCTTATGTAGTCCACTTGAGTTTTGGATCCATCGTGTATTTTGTCACATGTCCTAAAATGATCTCTCAAAATGGATGGACAGTGTAGATTTCTCACAAACATCAAGGTGGCCGGCCCAACCTAGCATCCTAGTGCCATCTACCTCTACAAGGTTAGGGATGCCCATCAAAAGTAGGGCACAACTTGATATTAGTGAGAAATCCACCCCATACATCTATTTTTCCATCTCTTTTTAGGGGGCAGGCCCAAGAATGAGGTTGATGCATAGCTAAATTTGGCCAAACGAACCGGAAATAGTGGAATCCGAATGGCACTGTTGAAACATTTGCACAAGATGTTATTGAGAAATCCATCTTATTCATCTGTTTTGCATCTCACATTAGGGTATGAGCCCAAAAATATGCTGATCAAAAGCTACAATGTCCTAGTACGGCTTCTGATAAGTACCACGGTGGCCCCACCCAAGGTGGGTCAGTCGGATTAGGAAGCAGATTGCCTATGACCGCAGGCATAGATATGGGAGCGGATTAGCTGTTAACTCGGTAACAACTTAGTGGGTGTTACCCTTAACTTGTGGGGCCCACCTTAATGAATTTGTTTCATATCCACTCCGCCCATCCGTTTTCTCAGCTCATTTAAGTATGTTATCCCCAATCTTAAGCAAATCCAATTCTTGGGTGGACTATACCACCATAAAAAGTGGTGAGTAACCACCAGTGGGGTTAATGTGTTGATGGAGAGAGAAAGAGAGAGAGTGCATTTTTTTTTTGTCTTTGACTGGTCGACACTCCCTGGTTGATCGGTTTGAAATTAAGCTAGAAGGACCCCTACATGCTGGATAGTTTTCTGTCCGTTCAGACCAGTCGTCGACCAGTCTGGAGTCCTGGCCGACCGGTCGATAGACAGGTTGATAATTCTGTTTTTTCTCCACAAACTCACGAGACTGTTTTTGGCTGCCTCTGACCGGTCGACAGCTTTGGCCGACCGGTCGACGGTGTGCGCGGACTGTTATACGTAGTTTCTTAATTGTGCTCTATCTCTTGCATGGGGTTATAAGAGAGCTTCCAATTCAAGATTAGGGATTCTAATAAGGTGTTCTATACATCTAAGGTGAGAGAGAGAGAGAGAGAGAGAGAGAGAGAGAGAGCTTGTTGGAAGATGAGGCTTTTGCTTATGAAGGTTTGGAAGAGGATGCTTTTGCTTATGAAGGTGATTCAGGGTGCAATCGACGTCTCGGCTCTTCTACATCCTCGTGCTTGGTGAGATCTCTTTGTTTCTCATTCTTTTATTGTTTATCCGCTCCTGTGTGAGTGAAGAAGGTTAGATCCAAGCGAGTTGTGCTTAAGATCGAAGGTGTAAACAATTTGCAGCATAGTGAATTGTTTGTTTGGACGAGGTCCAGTGGTTTTTACCTCTTCAAGGGTTTTCCACGTAAAAATCTTGTGTCGTGTGGTTGATGATTTGGCTTTGTTTATTGCATAATCATATCACATAATTCATGAAGTTTGGGGGGCGAGATCCTAAGGTTTTGTGCAACACATCGAACATGTGTCTCCTTAGCATTTCGAACATAAGATGTGTGGTTGAAATGCCTAGGTGTCTTCTAGTTAGGTGCTTAGCCACAAAAGTTTTGGATTAAGCTAATATTTGCCTTTTCCCTTCATCTAGTTTTGGTTGACATTACCAAATCTTCTTAAAATGTTATGGTAAGGATAACAACCACTAAGCTATTGCCCCACTAAGCTATTCCCCAGGCAACAACTAATGTGCACCCCCACTGGTAGATTCCTATGCTGGGCCTGTGTGACGCCCATAGATGTGTCCTATAACAAATCCTCTCCATCCATCCAATTTGCAAAACCACAATATAGGATAGGACGGGATTATAAGAATAAGGTAGATTTAAAACTCATGTGGACCATACCACACGAAATAGTGCAGATTAAATGCTTGGGTAGTAGAAGTTCTGGCGTAGCTGCAGGGGGATGAGATCGATCACCGTCTCTCTCGTAAGATAACCAATCTGAATCCACGTATCTATCGAGTAGAACGGCTCGATCTTCCTTGATTTCTCAATGGACAACTCAAAGAACACGAGCCAAAACAGAGAAAACTCCGAGAAATTGTATTCAAATTCTTGAATAATCTCTAAAATGAAATAAAACTATCACCTCAAACCCTAAGCTTTGTAACTAGGTGTCTTAATTGCAAAAGGTAATACCAATGCAAAAACGAAACAAAATGATTCAAAATAGAAAGTTTGTACGACTTTCTACGCGTCTGCCAACTGGTCGGCCGTGGCCCATGACTGGTCGGATGGACCACAAAATAATTGAGAGAATTTAGGTTATTTAACCAATAAATTTAACCGGTCTGACGATCGGTCGGGTGTGCACTAAAATAGTGCAAAGACTTGGGACTGTGGGCAATGGTAATTCGACTGGTGCTTAGACTGGTCAGATTGGTTTTGGCCATGGGCGACCGATTGTCGGGAGCTGTTTCTGCTTTATCTTCTATTGCTTCAACTCCTTCTTTGCGGTCTTCCGCTGGTCCTTCCGTTGGTCCATCTTCATCATGTAGAGGTCAGCCACTCCCTCTACATCAGTTTCCCCTCCTTGAAAGGAACTCGACCCTGAGTTCGTGTTGTCATCTGGCTCATCGTACTCGTATAAATTGGTGACGTTGAATGTACGGGAGATCTCGAACTCCTCTGGAAGATTAACACCATAGGCATTGTCGTTGATCTTTCGGAGGATGGGCACCGGTCTAACCTTCTTGTATTTGAGCTTGTTGTATGTACTAGAAGGAAAGCGTTCCTTACGCAAATGGACCATAACTTGATCACCGACCTTGGAGACCTTTTCACGGCGATGCTTATCAGCGTCCTGCTTATACTTCTGATTCGACTTCGTTAGCTTATCCCGAACTTCAGCATGTACTTCTTTGATTCTTTATGTCATGTTCTCCGCTGCTATCCTTCTCCCTTATACACTGGGCAAGGGAACTAAGTCAAGCGTATGGCGAGGAGTCCACCCATACACGACCTCGAATGGAGACTTTCCTGTTGATCTGTTCGCCATATTGTTGAAGGCGAACTTAGCTTGAGGAAGGGCTAAGTCCCATTATTTCAATTTATTCCCTAAGATGCTTCGGATGATATTACTCAACGTCTTGTTTACCACCTCAGTCAAGCTGTTTGTCTGTGGATGATACGCACTATTGAACTGAAGTTGGGTATCGAATCTGCTCCACAAAGTTCATTAAAAGTGACTAAGGAACTTTGTATCCCAATCTGACGTAATGTCTTGGGAATTCCATGCAACCTCACAACTTCCCTGAAAAAAAATTAGCCACATTCATTGCATCAAAGGTCTTCTTACATTAGATAAAATGTGCCATCTTTGAAAATCGATCTACCACCATGAAAACTGAATCCGAACCGCGTTGTGTTCGTGGGAGACCCAGGATGAAATCCATTGAAATATCTTCCCAAGGACCCTTACGGCACGGGCAATGGAGTGTAGAGGCTTGTATTTTGAGAGTGCCCCTTGAAAGTCTGACAAGTGTGGCATCGTGCAACCATCCTTCCCACATCTCGGCCTAGGTGAGGCTAATAATAACGCTCCTCCACTAATATCTTCATTTTGTCACGGCCCAGGTGACCTCCAAGCCCACCACCATGGAGCTCGAGCATAATTTTCTCGAGCAAAGAACACTGCGGGATGCATAATCGGTTCCCGTAGAATAGGAATTTGTTGTTAATATGAAAGTCGCCAGGATGATTTCCCTTACTACATGCCCAGTCTTCCTTGAAGTCCTCATCATCAACATATAACTCTTTGAGGCAATCAAATCCAATCACCTCACTTGATAGTGTGAAAAGGAGAGCAGCTCGGCGACTCAGGGCATCCACCACCTTTTTCTGTTAGCCAAACTTGTGTTTAAACATAAAAGTGAATTCATGCAAAAATGTGATCCATCTAGCATGCACACGACTGATGTTAGTCTGATATTTATATAAATTTTAAAGATTGGTGGTCGCTGTTTAGAACAAACTCCCTCTGGATGAGGTAGTGTCGCCAATGCCGGAGATCTTGTACCATAGCGTATAACTCTATCTTGTATGTGGGCATTCTATCTAGCGACGCTGAGCTTCTCATTGTAGAAGGCAACGAGTTTGCCTTCCTGGGATAATACGGCCCCAATCCCCATATAGGACGCGTCACAATCCACCTCAAAGACCTTGTTGAAATTAGACAACACGATGACCAGGGTGGATGGCAACTAGTGCTTGATTTCAGCAAAACTACAGTCTGCTTCCTCAGTCCACTGGAATGATCCTTTCTTCATGCAATTCGTGATGGGCGTGACTATCTTGTTGAAATTCCTGACAAAACGGCGATAGAAGGTGGCTAAACAATGAAAACTACGCACTTCATGAATATTAGTTGGGGTAGGCCACTCACGTATAGTCTTCGCCTTGTCCTCATCCACTCGGGTGCCTGTGGATGATATGATAAACCCTATAAACAATAGTTGATCCATCAGAAAATCAAACTTCTTCAAGTTTAGGTAGAGCTTGTTATCTTGGAGCACCTGAAGCATTTCTCTAAGGTCTGCCATATGAGCGGTTTTCATGTCTTGACTGTAAATCAGAATATCATCTAAGTGAACCACAACAAAACAGCTAATAAAAGACTTCAACACTTGATTCATGAGCCGCATGAAGGTACTTGGTACGTTTGATAACCCAAATGGTGTAACAAGCCACTCATATAGACCCTCCTTGGTCTTAAAAGTTGTTTTCCAATTGTCACCCGAGCGGATGCAAATCTGATGGTACCCACTCCTTAAGTCAAACTTGGAAAATACCTTGGACCCTTCTAACATATCCAACATGTCATCCAGCTGGGGAATCGAAAACCGATATTTGATGGAGATCTTATTTATCGCTCGACTGTTTTCGCACATCTGCTAACTTTCATCTTTCTTGGGGGTATGACATGCTCCCCGAAGTTCTCACCCTTCATCACCATGGCATATATCTCGCCTCCTTAGCTTCTTCCTTGAATTCCCTTATGGCACGGAGAGAGCTCCACTCCACTTCAAAAGTCTTGGGGCCGCTTTCTGTTGCCAGAGGAGAGAGAATTCGCTTCCTTCCATTCTTCATGAACATGTAGATGTTGTCACGACTACGGTGTGTCGCATCTCTATCTGATTGCCATGACCGCCCGAGTAACAATTGATAGGCCTCCATGTCAATCACATCACATAACACCTCATCCTTATATATAGCCCCTACCAACTGAAAAAGGAAACCAAACACTGTTTAGTTACCGTAATGTCGCTGATCTTCTTAATCCACCCAATAGAGTATGGCGCTAGATGCTTTGTAGTTGGTAGCCCAAGCTTGTCCACCATCATCTTGGACACTATGTTCTCACTACTTTTGCTATCGATGATAACATTGTAGACCTTCCCATTCACAATGCATCAGGTGTAGAAGATATTATGACGCTAAGGTTAGGTCTCGACCCTAGGTGTGTAACACAAATGCCGAACAACCAAAGATTCTCCATGATCCTGTTCGATCCACTCAGTGTCATTGTCCCTTTCTTCACTGGCTTGCTCATAAGTTCCATCTTCGGGCTCACCCTCCACGGGCTCTTCTACTACTTCACCTTTGTTCGTAGTCAAATTGGTGGTCGGGCTCTAAGTGCACACATTTGACAGATGACTGGGCTATCTACAATGCCAACAATGATTCGTTCGTAGCCGAGCATACGGATTAAGGGCCCAAATTGGTCCGATGACGGATGGGGCGATGCGTTAGGGCCTGGAGAGACCACCTCCCGTATCATAGTTTGTGGTCATTGGGTTGGGCACGCCCACCAACGGGCTCCTTACCCTTGCCCGATGGAACATCCATCGTAGGAGTTGGTACCGATGTACTAGAAGGTGTAAAAGGACACGTGAATACTCGCATGAGAATCGTCGCCGCGTGAGTGGCATAATGTATCGCATCCCTAATGCTCCATATCGGCAACATCTGGACACGGTCCTGGATAATTGTTCTCAACCCCTCGATAAATCTCGTGATTTTCTTAGCATCCGTTTTCAATAGATTATTACGGGTGGCTAATCGGTTGAACTCGGCCGCGTATTCATCAATGGTCCGGCTGCCTTGACGGCAATTCTGGAATTGTTGGAACAAAACCTTCTTGTAGTCGCAGGGTAGGAATCATTTACGAAGAAGTCTCATCATTCGTGGCCACGATCAAATGGAAAGTTTGTTTTGATGAGCCTAGGAAGCCTGTAATTGCTCCCACCACGCGGAGGCGCTCGACTTCAACTTATATGCTATAAGTTTAACCTTCTTCTCCTCAGGGACCTCCATATAGTCAAAGAAATTCTCAACTTTAGCAAGCCAATCTAAGAATTCTTCGATGCGCAAAAGCCTGTTAAAAGCCGAAAGTTCAGCCGTACCTCTATAGCCATATTCTGCGTGATCACCACGATTGTGTTCCGCCTGCGGCGTGTTGTATGAAGGCTCCTTCTACTTCTCCCTTGTTATCATCTGACTCTCCTGCATCGGCCCGGCGGTTACTCACGAAGAGGGCCTATTAGAAGATCGGGTTGTTTTAGACATCAACTACTGGCGATCGTGCTTCATCTTGAGTCTGTCATGGAGCCAAAGACGCTGTGAGGAGTTTGAAAGACGCTTGCAGCCCTTACATAGATGTCTCAAACGAACGCTAAGAGAATTCAACTTCTCTGCTAGATAGAGGATCCTCTGATCATTGTCAGCGGGATTGTTGCCTTGTCCGTCACTAGAAGCCATCACTCGAGGTTGTTCCTCGCTCTGATACCAACTAGAAGCTATAGGCAAGATAAGATCGATCATCGTCTCTCTCGTAAGATAACTAATCCGAATACATGGATCTATTGAGCAGAACGGCTCGATCTTCCTTGATTTCTCAAGGGGCAATTTGAAGAACACAAGCCAAAACAAAGAAAACTCAGAGAAATTGTATTAAAATTCTTGAATAATCTCTAAAACGAAATAAAACAATTATTTATATCACCTCAAACCCTAAGCTTCGTAACCTAGGAAACAAAACCAATGCAAAAAACGAAACAAAATAATTTAAAATAAAAAGTTCACGAGACTTTCTGCGCGTCTGCCGATCGGTCGGCCATGGGCCATGACCGGTCGGATGGACCACAAAACAATCTAGAGAGTTCAGGCTATTCAACCAATAAATTTGACCGGTCTGATGTCTGGTCGGGATCAGTCGGTTCACTAACCATGGCTGGTCAGGTGTGCACTAAAATAGTCTAGAGACTTGGGACTGTGGGCGTTGGTAATTTGACCGGTGCTCAGACCGGTTGGAACGGGCCTTGGCCACGGGCGACTGGTTGAACGACCAATCATCGGGAGCTGTTTCTGCTCTATCTTTTGCTGCTTCGACTCCTTTGCGATCTTCCGCTAGTCCTTCCGCTGGTCCATCTTAATCATCAGCCACTCGCTCTACATCAGGTTTTGTATCAGGATGATATTTGTGCCTATAGTTTATCTTAGTGGTAATAATCTATAAAGGGTTTGGATGGCATATCAAAATCATGGTCAGCTCCAAAAAAAGTTTCAACGGTGGACATTTTCATTTCTACTGTTTCATTGGTGCGGCCCACCTAAGTTTTAGATCTACTTATTTTTAGACCCATCCTATTGAAATATATGGCCGTAGTGGATTTGTCATGTACATATCCATGGACCCCACACAGCCTTAGCTACAAGTATATCTCTATGCCCAGGGTCACAGGCAATCCGCTTCCGATTGGGTCATTCAAGAATCACAGTCGTCACCACGTCGCCAAGACAGATTGCGTCCCACCCCCTTTCGTCTCTAGATCGAAACGGGCAAAGGTGCTGAGGGGGCATGGTGATATATGGGTTCTATCCACACGGTCCATGGACTTTACTATATAGTGTATAAACAAAAAATGAGGTAGATCCAAGAATCAAGTGGACCACACTACAAGAAGTAGCAGTGATAATGACACCTACCATTGAAACTTTCCCAGGGCTACCACGATGATTAAGTGCCATCCAACCTCATCATAAGGTCATGTAGACCTTGATGAAGGGAAACCACAAATGTCAACTATCAACAACAGGAGTTTACTTCTCATTGTGTAGTCCACTTGAGCGTTAGATCTATCTCATTTTTGGGCTTATACACTAAAATCATATTGAAAAGTCGATGAACGGTGTGGGTAAGACCCTTACATCAGTAACCCCTTAGAGACCATGTAGGTTCCGATACGGAGAAGATAGGTAACCCTTATTCGCGTTCACGTCACCAACACAGAGAGGAAGGAGAGCGGATTAGCTGTTACCCGGGGAAGAGCTTAGTGGGTATTATCCTAACCGTGTGTGGCCCATCGTGATGTATGTTTTATATATCCACTCCGTTCATCTGTTTTCCCATCTTATTTTAGGACGTGAACCAAACCCTAAGTAGATCCAAATCTCAGGTGGACCATACCACTAGAAACAAGACGAGTGACCATTAAAAACATTTTGTGGGCCACAAAGGTTTTGGATCAAGCTGATCTTTATATTGTTACTTCATCCAGGTCTTCTTGACATTATCAACAGCTTGGATTTCAAATAAACATTACCAAAACCTTACTATGGGCTCTTTGAAATTTTTAATGGTGGTGCTCTCAATCACTACTGCTTCCAGTAGTATGATCCACTTGAGATTTGATCTGCATAATGTTTGGAACACTTTCCACAAATGTGCTGGAGAAACGGATGGACGGCGTGGATATACAAAATATCATCTAGTGGGCCACATGGTAAGGGTAACACACACTAAGCTGTTCCCGGGCTAACACCCAATTCTCTCCCGAGAGAGAGGGTGAGTGGATTACGTTTCGCTCCAATTTTAAACCAGGAGATGCTGCACTTACTGTAGGACACATCTTGATGTACACATTGTATATCTAAACTGTTTATCTATTTTTCCATATCATTTTTGGGAATAGACGAAAAATGAAGCCAATCCACATCTCAGTTAAAGCAAAACACAAGAAACTAGTTGGTGAGGCTAAGGTCGCATCTATTGGGCTTCCCATCCTTGAGTGAGAAGCTAGTTGGGGCCCACTATGGTTTTGTGAAAAATCTACGCCATCCTTCCATTTTTTCATATCATTTTAGTGCATGAGCCAAAAAATGAGGTAGATCCAATACTCAAGTGGACCACACCAAGCAGATTCATTTTAGGGTTTGAAAATTGTCCATCATTAAAACCTTCTTAGAGCCTACTTCCGATTCAGTTCTACCTAATTATTTAGATCATGGCCTGAAATGAGATGGCAAAACAGATGAATGGGGTTGATCACACACATACATAAGATCCATGCATACATAAGGTAAGTGCAATTAACTTTTGTTAACGCCCACCACCTTCCGTTGGATAAAAATCGTTGAATCGAAAGTTCTAAGAACAAAAAATTGGCTTTTTAGCTACAAACCTTAATTAAGGGATTATTTTAAATATTTTGAAAATGAGCGTGTTTCTATAAAGTTCTCAAAATCTAGGCGGTCTTAGGTAAATAAGTTTCTTCCTCCTTAAAAAAAAAAAAAAAGTGTAGTCAAAGGAAAGGAATGGTGGTGAATTGAGCCCACCCATGATGGATTCACAATCCACTGCCTTGAGCCACTGGGCTACAACCCCCCTTCTTATATATATACCTACAACCTAAATCTAAAAAAATCACGGAGAAATTCACTTTCAGGTGAAAGTCATTTGAAAACTAACAGGCATAGAAATGAATCTTACATGAGATCATTTTGTATAGTAAAATCTCTTCTTTTATTCCCTCAGATCATTTTGAAATATATTTTTAATATAGTACTTTTGGTTTCAGTACAATCTATTCTCGTTCATCCACCGTCACAGGCAGAAGATGTCGATAAGCCTTAGAGTTTTCTGCAAGGCAAACAGAGACTACTCACTCGCTGTCAGAGATGGGATGGTTGTTCTTGCCACGTCCAATAAGAATGACAAGCTCCA
Source organism: Liriodendron chinense (assembly GCA_003013855.2). NCBI lineage: Eukaryota > Viridiplantae > Streptophyta > Magnoliopsida > Magnoliales > Magnoliaceae > Liriodendron > Liriodendron chinense. The sequence goes on along the minus strand of PVNU02000198.1, from coordinate 96,881 downwards.
GGCATGGATTCCCATTTCGTTTTTTGGCTTTTTATTTTATTTCTTCAATTAATCTGGGTTTTGGGTTGTGAAATTATTTCATTTTTATTTTTTATCTTCTTGTTTTTTATTTTCTCGCATCTGAAAATTTGAAAATCTGGGGATTTTTTTTTATCCTGGGTCTCTCAATGGAATTTTTCTAAAACGCGCCTACTGTTTGTACTATAGACAATCAACTGCCTACTTTCTGCAAGTTTATTCTACTCGCTGTTAGCACCCTTATTTGTATTTGGTTTTATAGTTTTAAAGTACCAACCTTACGCCTCATTCACAACGCACCGTACGGACTCTCCGAGTGAAGGAGAAATTTTTTGCTACACCCACCGGTTAGTGGGTGTAGCAATGACCCACCATGATGTATTTGTTGTATCGATGCCATCCATCCATTTGGCAAGATTATTTTATGGCATGACACCAAAAATTTTGTATAGGCGATTTGATTTTATTTGATTTTATTATTATTTTATTTTGATTTTTTAGTTGGATACAACCCCCTAAAATAAATTGAAATAATGGAACAAAATGATGATAATAAGCATATTCATAATGAATGTCAAATAGCACCGTATGTAATCATCATGGTGTATTTGCAAATATTTTTCCATCCACGTAGCACCATATGCAATCACCATCCTATATTGGCAGCAGGTTTAAGGATATTTGGACCAAGTGCTGGCCTTACTCAACATGATGCAACCCTGTTCGTGGGGCCTGCCTTGATGTATGTATTGTATGCCCAGGCTGTCCATCCATTTTTCAGATTATTTTACGGTGCAAGCCCAAAAATGAAGCAAATCCAAAGCTCACATGGACCAGTACTGATCATTTTTCCTGAAACAGTGGTTATTGAACGCCCCACTACTAAAAACCTTTTTGTGGGCTACAAAAGTTTTGGATCAAGCTCATATTTGTTTCCCCTTCATCCGGGTCTTTATGTCCTTATCAACAGTTTTGATAGCAAATAAACAAATATTGGGCATTACGGTGTGCCCTAGGAAATTTTTAATGGTGAGTGTTCAATCAGAACTGTGATCCACCTGAGATTTGGATGTGCTTGATTTTTTGTTTCATGCCCTAAAAGGAGCCAGAAAAACAGATGGAGGTCCCATATATGCAGTACATGCATCAAGGTGGGCCCTATAGTCAGGACACACACGTTCGGTGAGGCCGGGCTCACCTTGTTTGGAAATCCTTTAACTTGCCGAAAAGACACCGATCCAAGAAGGATTGCATACAGTGCTCTGTGGGCCCCACCACGATTTATATGTTTTATCCATGCCATCCATCCATTTTTCCATATCATCTTAGGGCATGAGCCAAAGAATGAGGCAGATTCAAACTTAGTTGGATTGCACCATAAGAAACAATGGTGTTTAATGCCTGCAATTAAATCTTGGGACCCACCAAAGTTTTGTATGAAGCTGATATCTGTTTTTTCCCTTCATCCCGGTTGTGTGACGTAGTCAAAGGTTGGATGAGAAAGAAACATTGTGGTCAGCATTAAGGTGGCTCTAGGAAGTTTTCAATTGTTGGCATTCAATCACAGCTGTTTACTACAGCGGGGTCCACCTGAGATTGATCTTCCTCATTTTTGGGCTCTTGCCCTGAAATCATGACATGAAGAAATGGATGAATGGCGTGGATAAAAAGTATACATCACGGTGGGACCTACAGATCAGCGACCAGTAATTAGTCCCAACAATGCAATCCCCATTGGGAGAAAACAGTTGATTTTATCGTTGTGTAAAATTTCCTAAAAGTTAGGAGACTTCACTCCACCCGAGGCCTTAGGCGACCGCCTAAGCTACCTAGCGATTGAGCTGGGCCTGTGCGTCACCCATATTAGGCCTAGGGAACAAGTTTCCAATCTATCTGCGATTCAAGTGGACCACACCATTAACAAGAGTGCATGGCAATGTTCGCCCACAAAAACGGTTACCAATTGTTTGGCCCATTTGAATCGCAGTTAGACTTGATATTTTGATCTAAGGAATAAACTTTATCGGGCCACCTCATGCTTAGATTAGATGTTGTATTATCATCAGAATGTGCTACAAAAAAAATCAAGGGTAAGCATTCACTTGCCATTATTTTTGTGTTATGGGATGCACTTGAGATTTGGATCTTCCTCATTTTTCAGCTTATTCTCTGAAATAATGATCCACAAATGACGTAGGGCATGGATCGTTCTGGGCCCCACAATAGCCCTCTGTCCCAGTGAATTGCACTTCGTAAATGGCATGATATAATATTTGAGTTCTTTTATAAGGATGAAATGGTCTTTTCATAAGATAAAGGATGATGTCGTTACTAAGCTAGTAGTCAAAGTCAACCAAGTACCATATTGCAAAGGTTAAGCGGGTTTTGGGAAGAGTTTAAAAGTGAGCTGTTTTTTGGTAATGGGTCAAAACATATGCAGTTCGTCTCATTTTTAATTAGAGGAAAGAAAGCCGCTTCTAGAATTCATACCAAGTGGAGTAGGGGCGTCAATGGGCCGGTCAGGCTTGGACTGAAGTATCACACACTCACTCTCTCTCTCTCTCTCTCTCTCTCTCTCTGCAATGGTTCTAGTACACCCACCCACCCACCCACCCTGTTAGTACACCCCACATTGGGAATCGATACTAGGACCTCAGCATCGAAACAGGTTATCTTCGCTCAGTCTACCACTATCCCAAAGGTGTGGATGTGAAACGAGTCTATCCTTTACAAGCCTTGCAGATTGCACACTGAGTCAACTCCATAAGGCCCAATGTGATGTATTTGTCTTTTCCACACTCCATAAGTCCTAAACTCATTTAAGGAAATGGTGGATGGCTCGAATTTTTCACAAAGAACACTATCAAGAAGAGGGTCTACCATGGACACGAGTACACATCATATCTTTGTGTAACCATAATTTTTTGGCCCACTTTCGTGATGCTTATTGCAAATACAAACTATCCACCATTTTCACCATCTCATTTTAGGGCATGGGCTCAAAATTCAGTATGATCCAATGCAAAGGTGGATCCCAGTGGGTGGCTTACCATAGCTGAAACTATCAATGGTTTAGTTTTGATATTTATGGCGGGCTTACTTTTGTGATGCTTATTACAAATCCAAACCATTCACCATTTTCTCCATCTCATCTTCGGGTGTGGGCCCAAAATCCAGTCTGATACAACCCAAAGGTGGGTCCCAATGGGTCTGTGGCTTACCATTGTTGAAATTATCAATGGTCTAGTTTTAATATTTTTAGGCAATTCAAACCGTTAAAATGACATTTCCAACCATTTAGAATGTCATTCCGGGTGGGTTGAACGTAACCACCAGCTTTTGCCCATGATCTAAATTTTTTATGGTCCCATGGCAGTTTAAAGGGCTTGAGTTCAATATGCACTGTTGCCTTCTGTGTGGCCCACTTGGAATTCCCAATCTGAATCATTATTTTGGCCCAAGCCTTGAAATTATATTAGGAAATTGTGGATGGATATTTTTTTTTTTTTTTTTTTTTTTTTTTTTTTTTTTTTGTTTTGTTGCAAAGAACAAAGTACGCCCCACCATCAATACCCCATGCAACATGGTCGGTCTTATACATAGAATAGGATAAAATTGTGGTTCTTCACTTTGAAGACGGTAAATTTGTCATTTTCCCAACTTTCATACTCAAAAGCTGTCCAGGATGTAGAAGGTCCATGTATGGAAATGGTAGGCGGTTTTGTAGAAATATTTTGAAGTAACAGTTTTTTGGTCATAAACCAAACCATAAGCGGCTTATGGGAAAAAAAAAATCCCTAAATGTTATCTCCTTTTAGTTCTCTATTGATCATCTTAAAAAATTATTTTTATTGCAATGTTGTGGTTTCTTCCATAAATTTTGAGAATGAGAAAAAATGTAAAAAATTGTTTTTATTTTTATTATTATTATTATTTTTATCTTTCTAGGGTATTTTACTAGAGTAGTGTTGAATTTATTCAGGAAGAGGGTCTCTAATGAGGGGAAATTACAATCAATCACAGGCTAATCAAATCTAATTACAATCAAATACAACCTAATGGGATCTAAAAATAAAAGGAAGAATACACAAAAAATAAGACTTTCCTAATATTTTTCATCTATATTTTTTACGTAATATTTTATTTATTTATTTCTTTGTTGGGTTGATGTTGCAGCACTGGGTGCAGGACATTACATACACCAGCAAGATGCCGGATACCTTTTCTCTCATCAATAAAGCTACTGGTCTGGCCTTAAAGCACTCCATGGGTGATAACCTCCCCGTAAGTTTATACCCTTTATTTTGGTTTCAGTCTTTTCTACAGAGGAAAAAAATTCAATATAGTTTTTCAATTTTTAAAGTGTTGGAATTTTAGTATAATATAGTTTCCTCAAATTACTGCTTAACCAAGATGCTAGAGAGCACAACTGGGTTTGTTATTTGGTAGTGTTTCTTTTATAAGATCTGCAATTTATGCTCATTTTACCTTCTATTTTGCCTTCTATTTATAATTTTAATGCATTAGAAGATCATGAAAGTATGTCGTCATTCATTTTTGTATTTTCTCTAATAAATAGTAGCTTGATCTACATTTTGGGGGTATGAGAAGGGCATTGGCTACATGCACAGAAAACCATCCCAATCCTACTCCTTCCTCGTTTGTCATTATAGAATTCAACCAAGATGAGGGTTGTTCATCAGGTGGGGGGTACCGTCTATGTCCGGTAGCCTCAAAATCGGGCTAGTCTGGTCATCAGGTGGGCACCATGTGCGTTTTAGATGTGAACTTCTGGTCTTCTTTTTTTTTTTCAGTTTTCTTAATGATTAGATCAACCCTATACATGGTAGGATCCACCAAATAAATGAACCTCATACTCGTTCTAAATTGCATGTATAAGAGATGAGGATTAATATCAGATGTCCACTGCATTTCTCTTTGAGTATATGGAAGAAGTGAAAGCTAAAATTTTGGTAGGAAAATATTAGATTTGTCAAGCCTAGAAAGCGGCCCTGGCCACCAACATGTAACTTGTAAGCTTGTAAGCCCATGTGACAATATGACACAATGCAAGAGAAAGCTTTCCATCAAGTCGACTGATTGTTTAATCTCGTGGCCTAAAAACCAGGCATCCATGGTGTTTAAAACAAATGAATTGCTTGAAGAATCTACATGAGTTCACCATTCCAAACCATCTCAAGGTTCTATTCATTTACATGAGCTCACAAATCCGAACCATCTTAAGATTCTAACCATTCACATTAACTCACAAATCCGAACCACCTCAAGGTGCTAACTATCCAAATGAGTTCACAATTTTCAACCATTTCATGCTGCACATGCATGATTCTAGGGAGGAAGTTTTTTCAAGTTAGCAAGTTATCAAATGGTAAGTTTACCCATGATTTACTACTTTAATAAAGGGCCAGTCTACACAGGATTCCACATTCAATAAGGGGTCTAATTACACACCATTGTTTAGTTTGTTGCACTCATACACTTGAGCAAGAGTCTAACTTGTAGACATACACACATAATGTGCACCTCATGGATCTAACTTGCCCAGTAATACACTTAAACATTAGTCTATCTCATCACATTCGAGTAGTGAACTGTTTTAGTCACCATCATACAAGGTTTTTTTTTTTATTTATTTATTAAAGAAACTAAACTTTATTGAAAACCAGAAAGCCCAACATACACTTCAAGGCAGGCCCAAGCACCAAAAAATGCAAGGGCCCACCTATCATATGCTCCAACCCTCTACAACCACCATACAAGGTTGAGTGTGCTAGTTTGTGCACTACTAACCAGTAGTCAAGTGGACCAACATAAGCACCATATACCCATGCTCAAGTGAATCAAGTCAAAGCATCATTCACACATGTTCAAGTAAACTAAGTATCATTCACCCATGCTCAAGTGAACGAATTCAAGCATCATAAACACTTGTTCAATTGAATTAAGTCAAGTATCATTCACACATGTTCAACTGAACTAAGTCAAGCATCATTCACACATGTTCAATTGAACTAAGTATCCATAGCCTAGTGGTACAATGAGTGAAAATAACCAAGTTTCAACATTGAGGTCTTGGCATCGATTCTTAAGCAGGGGTGGCTAACATTGCTGGTTGAATAACAAGGGGGGTGGATGTACTAATAGTGGGGTGTGCGTACTAACCCAAAAAAGAAAAGAAAAAGAAAAGTATCATTCACATATCTTCAAGTGAACTAAGCGCATCATAGATCATGTTCAAGTGAACAGCTAAGCCAAGCATCATTCATAAATGTTCAAGTGAACTAAGTCAAGAATCATTTACACATGTTCAAGTGAACTAAGTAGAGTATTATTTACACATGTTAAAGTGAACTATTTTAAGCATCATAACACATGTTCTAGTGAACTAAGTCAAACATCATTCAGATATGTTCAAATGAACTAATTTAAGTATTATAAACACATATCCTAGTGGGCTAATCTTAGCATCATTACCATATATTCAAGTGGATTGTTTTTGTCTACGAGGAGATCTTAGGTGAGAGACAATGTGTGATGAGGTAAGAGAGAGATGAGGGATGGAGTTGGGAGGAGGTAGCATGGAAGAGGAGAGGGGGGCTATGGGGGTAGGTAGGAGTGGTTAGGAGCGTGAGAGGCCTTGGCCTTGCTTGGTCAGGCAGTTATGCGTAAAGGAGGGTAACATAGAGGAATATGTGGCATGTGGGTTTCATGGTCAAAGTCAAGGGTTAAGGGTTAAGGGTCAAGGGTCAAGGGTCAAGTGTCAACGACCAATGGTCAATAGTCAACGATAGTGTGTGCAAGTTTAGAGTGTGAGTAGTATTGTGCAATGTGTGTGTGTGTGTGTGTGTGTGTGTGTGTGTGTGTGTGTGTGTGTGAGAGAGAGAGAGAGAGAGAGAGAGAGAGAGAGAGAGAGAGTATTTTTGTGTGTATGGCACATGGGTGAGAGGAGGTGTGTGGTGGGTGGACGCACATGTGTGTAGGCATGTGTGGGTAAATGCACATATTTTTTTTAATAAAGTATATATTTATAGAAAGGGAAAAAAAAAATTGCACTACCTCGAACGGACAAGCCCGCGGCACAAAAACATCCGCTAGCTTGCCTGTCAAGCATGCCAAGTGCAACTGATCCCACCCGACATGGGCCTTACCCCAACCTAATATTACCAACCCCAACTTTGTCGAGGAAGATATGACCCCTAACGATATTAGGAACCTCACGCAAGTAGCGGAAAATGTGACGAGCTTGACCAGCACTACCCAAACAAGCTAGCCCATCTGCCACCATGTTGGATTCTTTGGGCGTGTAGGAAATCTTCGTCTCCATACGATGGCAGAGAAGCGAAACCCTTTCATGCCAATACCACATACTCCACGGCTTAGGCGATATAGAGGCTAACAAATACACCACGATTTTTGAATCACTCTCCACCTCCACTCTGTTGAGCCCTTTATCGAAGCAAATTTACAAACCATCCACCACCGCCTTAACCTCCCCCCTGTTGTTGGATCCCATACCATAACCCACTGAGAAGCCAAAAAGAAAATTCCCTGAGCAGTCTCGACATACCCCTCCCCCCTAGAGGGACCCGGATTGCCCTTGGCCGAGCCATCCACGTTGATCTTCACCCAATTAAGTTGAGGTCTTACCCATTTCACCACCCTGGATTTATTTAGATCTATTTTCTGGGTGCGCACACCTAGAATATTCAGAGCCAAAGATCTAGAGAAAGATAGGTCTCGAGTGACCAGGACACCCCGACTGATCAAACGAATCCAATTGCTAGCTTTAGCTATCACCTTCCCCGGGTGCATCAGAATGTCGTTGAAGTGAGCTTCATTCCTTGCCAACCACAACTCCCACAGAATGACACTAGGCACAAGGCCTCTTAACAAACGAAAAACATCTGCTTCCGCAGCCGCATTCCACCAAACCAGCAGCCTATGAAAGACCGACTGGTGGTGGGTAATCTGGATATTAAATTTTTTTTTGAAACAATCCCAAACCTGATTAGCAGTGTTGCTGGTGGCGAACAGATGATCCAAGGATTCTGTTTGATTTGCTGAAGAAGTGGTGCTCCTGCAGCACTCACACTTGGATGCCAATTGAATGCCTCGGGATTGAATTCCAGAATCAATCGAAATCGCTTTATGGATCACTTTCCAAGTCAGCAGCGCAATTTTAGGTGGCAGCTTTGGGTGCCAAACCCATTTCGTCCACGCCTGTCTGTCCCCTGCCGATCTGCTTTGCTGCTAAGCCACATTTGTGACGAATTCGCCGGTGTTTGAGGCTGTCCAGATGCAAATATCAGCTCTGTTGGAGGTGCAAAAGCCTTCTTCGTTAATGTGATCAACCACCACCTGTGAGAGAAGCTTCCACATCTCGTGGTCAATACAAATGTCGTCAGAATGAAGCACATCCTTAACCCTCAGAGGTGTGAGGCGGGAAGGAATGGGCTGGACGTTCCATTTCTTGAGGGGTCCCAAACCTGTCCAGGGGTAAATGAACATATGTGAGGTATAAATGTATAATAAAATTTAAGGTTATTACATAGAGTTTTGACTAGAATTTCGAAGGGTTAATGTATTGAAAAATACTAGTGAGATAAATAGACAAAGAATTCCATGTAGGACATAACTTTTTCTTTTTTCCTTTTTTTTCTTTTTTTTTTTTTTTGGGGGGGGGGGGGGGGGGGGGGGGGAGGAAGAGGCGGTGGCCTCTCCTTATAAATATACCTCTCTCTCTCTCTCTCTCTCTCTCTCTCTCTCTCTCTCCCCCCCTCTCCCCCCTCAAGTTCTTATACACTGTGGATGTTCAAATGCGCCTTTACCTCAGGCCCTGCACACCCAAGATTGTGCAAACATGCTTTTGCCTCAAATCTCATGCCCCTCCCTCCCCTCAGGCCATGCAACACCAACACGTGCTCCACTTCAACCCTTGCACCCACATCTCCATCTAGTGGAATGCACATGCGCTCCTCCTACTAGTGAACTATGTACCCACGCCTCCATCGAGTGGATTGCACACTCACCCACTAGTGGAGTGAGCACTCGCCCTTTCAGTTTCACTAAGATGCATGTGAGAGAAAGAAGAGATGAGACGTGTAGCTTGGGGCCATTATCCACATGCATTTGACAAGGACCGTGTTGTTGGCATATCACCTTCATCATTGGATCGGAGAGGTAAACTGGCTTGTCTTCCTGCATGCGGTTGATTTAAGTGGGCCATTTGGGCTCCATCTTTTGGATCTCCAACTTGATTTCGTAATCATATGTCATTTGGTCCATAATAATAATAATAATAAAATATAACATGACACGTTATCTGCCTGCGCCCCACATTCTATAACAACAATGGTGGTTGTAACGACCATCGCCATTACCATTAGCTTATGGGTTGTAACAATCTTGTAATGGCCATTACGACCTTTTTTTCTTTTTAAAAAAAAATCTATTTTGAACCCATCGCGGGGCCATTACAAGTCATTTTTTCCTATAATATCCATTTGGGCCTTATAATGTGAAACAATTACCACCTGTTTTAGCATACCATGAAAATCAACCATGCACAATTTGTAATTTGACCCATGTCAGATCAGGTAACTCATTGGAGTTTTTTTAGGTTATGGGTCATTTGACTATCTCATCAGTTAGCAAATGACTAGTAGCATGGAGTTTATCGGTGATGGAAAGAGTTTTCATGTCTACTTTGTCGTCCTTTTAATCTTCCAAATTACAACTTGATCTATGTTTAGATTGAAAAAGATACAATCCAGTATCACTCAAAAAGGAATTAGTAAAGCGAACCACACCAACCTGAAAAGCTTTGATCTATTGCTTTTGCTCTTTTTCCCTACTTGTAAAAGAATCTTTTGAGCTAATACTTCTATTTGGAAGACAGAAACTTCAGTGCAAAAGAATGGTTGGCTTTCCCATCTTATATAGTCATCGAATAATGTAAATAGGTGGGATTGAAACTATTCAAGGAAATGCTTTACGAACCATTCATGGTGGATGAATCAAGAAATGATGGTATGTGGGCTTCTAGTGTAGTTTTGGAAGTTGGATATTCTTTCATAGTTCTAAGATTAGATCATTAGCATCATGTCTTAATGTATCCTTTTAAGCATGTGATGAGAGAGGCTGGAAGTTCCTCTACGTCGATGGATCCCATATCTTTTGCTTTCTTAGTAATTTGGCACTTATATATGCATGAATACATACATATAATCTTATTATTTCTTGAAATTGTATTTGGATTTAGATTCCAAACATCAGAAAACTATTTTCAAGAAATTTCATGGATAAACCATCCTTATCTTTTAAGTTTCTTTTTTTCTTTTCTCATTTTGTTTTATAGTTCAATAGAGGGTGAGAGTATCTGTTTCTTTCTTGATATTTCAATTATTAGAGCTTTAATCGATGCATATGTTAAGCTTTTTTCTCCTTTCTTGCATGTTATTGAAAAACTAATGTAGGCTCAATTCAGTCCACACAACCCATATGTTCTTGACCAATCAATCCTATGGTCGATGGGCGAGGTCAAAGGTGACAGTTTCAAAGTTATAAGAATGTTAAAAAACGATCTCCTGAACTTAGATGCTTTCCTTGGAGAAAAGAAAGTACCAGTACATGACGGCACCATTGTTGGGCTTTGGAAGTCGAACAAAGACGATAACCAGAAGTGGAGTTTTGAACGTTGGTGTAAGTTTCCAAATTACCATAACTCTTTATAGATCTCCTCAAATAAAGATTAAGAAAAGAAATTAAATTAAATCATTACTACTCTCTCTTAGTTCAAGAACTAAGACCTTGTATTTTCTAATATTTAGTGTTTCTCTCATTCATCTAATGCATGATAACTGAGATTAATCATAAAATAGCAAGGAATTAAGGTTTACGTAAATGCATCAAATATAATGAAATTTCATGATTAATTAACCTAATTTGGTGCAAAAATTTTAAAGGATTTTATCGTGGATTGCCGATGTTTTCAATGCTATGGTAACTTTTGCTCATAATTCAAGAGAGATCAGTGTTATTTCTCGAGGGCTAAACATTTTGTTTGCTCGGAGGGATATGTGCCCAACCATCTCTGTATGTCCTTTAGCTATAGCAGGGCTTGAGCGACCTTCATTGTATTTTGTGAATTCTCTCCCTCTCCTTCTTTAATGAATTTGTACTTGTGTTTCATTTTTTTCGGTGCAAACACAACCCTAAAATAAACCAAGTTTCTATCAAAAAATATAAAATGTGTTGTTTACTTTCTTCTATATCCAAGTTCATTTTAATTTTTAGATGTAAAAAAAAAAAAGTTGAAATTTCAATGATGGGGCACCGTGACAGATCCATGTCATTCATTTGGTGGGCCTTAGATCATTGAGCAACATGTTAGAAAAATCCACTGTTAGATGATTTTAAACACCTGGTAGAGGCTGGGTGAGCATATCTTAAGGAAACATATGAAACATAACTAGAGTTCTTTTGATTACAGGAAAATGAGATAGACTCTTTTCTATAATCTTCTTTTTTCTTCCATGGATGACATATCTAAGATACACTTTTTCATTTCCTCTGTTGAATGCAGGATATTTGTAGCAATGTGTTGGCGAGTGATGTTATTAAATAAGCTTTTATAGTTGTTTAAAGGGACTATCCTTTGCAGCAGTGTGTTGGTGAGTGGTCTTATTAAATAAGCTTTTATAGCTGTTTAAAGGGTCGGACTATCCTTTGCAGCAGTGTGTTGGCGAGTGTCTTATTAAATAAGCTTTTATAGCAATTTAAAGGGACTATCCTTTGCAGCAGTGTGTTGGCAGGTGGTGTTCACTATGTTGGTGTTTTCATTTGCTTGTTTGGATTATTGAGTGAAAGGATACTAAGTTTTGTTAGTCTATTTGTACTGGTATCTCTTATATCAACTTGTGCTTTCTCTTAAATATATGGGTTTGAGATAATGATATGAAAATTGGACTATTTAAGATGATCATCCTTTTTTCAATCAACTTGTATCGTGTGAAATATTTGTTTGAAGATGGTGGCATTACCCTCTCCCTTTCCTATTATGGGAATCAATGACTTTTATCTAGGGGTCGAGGCCGATAGTGGTCTAAGTTCAGCCTTGTTTTCTTTTGGTGTCACATTAAGACCTGAGTGGTGCTCATAGGCTTTTAAATTTTTGCCTAAATCCTGCCCTTAGCAGCCATATGTTGTCTTCGACCAAGCTTGATAGTAAAAATTATGAAGCCTAGTTGAATCCAGACTAAACATCTGGACTAGGCTCGATTCAGTGGGTCAGATGTGCAGTTTGAGCCCATCGGTTTGTTTGTTGGATAATATCTTTTGGGAAAAATTTCCACAAACTATGGTATATCCTCTAGTGATGCGCTAGTAATCTTACAAGTTGACAAGTGAGGCCCTCTGAAGAATAAACTATAAGATTTCTATTAGGTGAGGCCCATTGTGATCAATGGTTAAGAAAAGTTGACCATTGCATATTTGGATTGTGCATACTAGTGAGCCCCATAGTAGTTGTGATCGGTTTAGATACATAAGGATTAGTGTGCTTGGACTCTACTGTGTATCTATAGCTTCAAAAAGACACATTGTATGCGGTGTGGAGACTTATAAAGGATGAATAGTTGTGATAGGTTAAACTACTCTTAAGCCTAAAAGAGGAATAGTTGTGATGGGTTGAATTGTGCAAAGTGTCTTATCTATAAATATCAGTCTTGCTCTCTTCACCTACACGTGAAGGGTGTAAAGTGCAGACAATTATGTTAATCAATTCTCATTCAAACAATCTCCCACCATTTAAGTACTCATTTAAATTTAGAACCTTTTGTGATTTCCTAATTGATGCATGTACGATTCTATATTTGCAAGTCAGTCATACAATTGGTATCAAAACTACCTATGCATTTAGTTATGACAGATTTTATGGTATTTTTTATTGTGCGGGTGAACCAATTTTTTATTTCAAGCTGAAGAGAGAATGATTGAATCCTTTATCTTAATCCACCAAATCTTGGCCAGTCATTTCCTATCACAGAGATCTTGTATTTTAGCGGCACCATGGATGTTGACACCTTGGGTTTGCGTTGAGCCCTCAGGTGGAGGCCATCAACATTAACTCGATGGGGATTCGTGTTTAACCTCCTCTATGGCCTCTCTACGTACGCCTACGAATTCAAGTTGTTTGAGATTTAATAGCAAGCTGTGATGCATGTATAATCATCAATGATAGTGATGTAATTACCCAATACAAATTTAAAAAACTACAGTTATTGCCGATAGCAACATCTCTCTCTCTCTCTCTCTCTCTCTCTCTCTCTCTCATTGGTTCGAGCTCGTGCCCAACATAATTATGTTAGGCTAGACTTTTTTAGACAATGCAGGTTGGGATTGGACAGAGCTCAATCGGGCTTGGCTAGCTAATAAAACACCCCTAATAGTACTACCAGAAAAATGACTTTTCCCGACGGCCAAAAGCCGTCGGCAAAGTGCCGACGGCTTTTGGCCGTCGGATGGGCGGTCGGGAATGGGGGCGTCACAATTGCTTTCCGACGGCTATAAGCCGTCAGTCGGCCGTCGGAATTTCCGACGGCGATAAGCCGTCGGTCGACCGTCGAAATTTCTGACGGCGATGAGCCCTCGCAATTTCCGACGGTTCGTGACCGTCGGTGTTGCTTTAGCATATTAAAACAAAACCTCAACATTTGAGCATGGCCACACAAGAAAATTAGCCTTTTACAACAGGTCATGACCGTTGTAAAAAACAGGTGTTGCTACCTATAAATGCTCGTTATATACATCGGGTTCCACGCCTTGTGAAAAGGGTAAACGTTTACAACTACTATGGCCCATTGCAATAGAAAGTATTAACAATAGTGCTGGCTGTTGTAAAATCATTAACTTGTTTAGTAATTGCATTAAATATCATGGTTCATGTGAGATTGTTTTAGTAATTTTGTGATGCTTATATGACTAATGAACACATGGAATAAAAAATTGGGTGGTAGTAGGAAAAAAGGTACTATTTGCAACGGCTCTGCCACCACCCAAATTTTTTTATTCCCTATGTTCATTAATCACATAAGCATCACAAAATCACTAAAAGAATCTCACATAAACCATGATATTTAATGCATTCACTTGTCCATTCCATAGCAAGATATCTCACCATTATAAAATGTATAAATCCCAAGAAGGGCACATATAAGCAGTAAGATGATACTTAAATGATGAGATAGTAATAATAAAATCTTACCTCATCTTCACCATATAAGTAGGATTCTGGCAGTAGGATCCTTAAGTGTGAATATGATCCTATAGAGACCTGTCTCAGGAGTCCTCAGGCTGTCAAGGATATATGGTGACAAAGCACAAGACACTTCAATTTCTTCCCTATTGAACTGGGTATCCCACCGTTGAATTATTAGTTGAGAGATCGAGCATTTTGAGCTTCTCCATCCTTCTAATGACGTTAGGAATAGGACCTGAAATGGCATTGTTCTGCAGCAACCTATATAGGGTAATGTATTATAAAATCAATATAAGATTTCAATCTAGAAGTTGGTGACAAAAAACAGCAAATGGGTCCCTCAGATAATCTCATAAAAAGAAAAAGAAAAAAGAAAAGCATCTTTTAGAGCCTGAGCAGTCTTGATAACTCCAATTTCATGTTACTTTATTTTCCCTTAATTTCTATGATGGAGATGGAGAAGCCATGACTGAGGGAGAGATTCTGATGTGAATATGCGTTGAATGGCTTGAACCCAATGTTTTTTTCTGTAACCACGATGGCCATTGATTTCAATTTCTAAGACCTTTTTGTATCATATTATGGTTATGCCAGTTCAGTAGATAACCACCAACTTCAAAAGCCTGGCTGCATATATAGAGTTGAGATGGTATGAAGCATCTTACCACTATGCTGAAAAGGACAACCGTTATGGAGCTGGTGATCATAATGGCATTCCCAGGCAGTTGAGTATGCCCAGACCTTGTAAACTGCAATCAAAATAAATAGTTATCATTACAAAATGACAAGACCACAAAACATATCAGGTTAATTCCCTGTATAGCTCAGCCTAACTACATGGCATGCCAAGATGGAACATACATATGGTGAACAATTTGAGCAGTCCCTTCGGAGGGTTCCCATTGTGTAGATTACCAAAGACTGAAAATCAAGCCAATCCATGTAGAGAAAAACACAAATGTCCTACTACCTTTTAAACAAGTGAGAGTGAATACCGCCATTTTTGAAATTTGTATCTGCTTCATTTTTGGAACTAAGTTTCTAGGTATGCGCTGTGCCAAAAGACCAGATGGCAAATAGCATACCGCCATTTTCAACAAATACATGAGGCCCTCCCTAAGCTGTATGGAGTCATTCGCGTGAAGGCCTGGTTATGAACATCAATCAAAGCAATAAATTATGAAATGAAATCATTAAAAAAAAAAAAGAATTAGCAAAAAGACTTTCTGGAGTGTAGACATCTCTAGGCTATAATCAACTGGTTATTGCAAAAGCACCTCAAATCTCAACAATTTCTTGAAAAGATGGGGAAGTTAGAAGACTCCCGGACATGCATGTTAACATGCATGTTCCCATTCCCTAACTGAATTCCACATCCCAATTACACATGGATGCACATTCAATATTGACTGATAGAACATAATTTCAGTTAGAGTTTAAACATTTTTTCTTAAAAGATGTTAGCACTTTTGTTGTTTGTATATAGGCCATTGGTCAGCCTATTATGTATATTACCTTGAGCCAAAACAAAACAGTTGCAATTTTTGCAGCCATCATCCATATTCAATTCACGCCATGCGTCTGAAATAGGCCCCTAGACCCTCATTACCTAAATCTAAAGGTCATCACCAATTCAATTCACGAATTTGTACTCCAATCTTGCTGTCCACGATGGTCAAGCTTTAAAACCCAGTTTTTGCTGTCCAAACAGACAAATTTGAGTGCTGTTCATGCTGTCCAAATTGGACAGTTCTAAAGTCCAATATGCCATTCACGTTTGGACAGATTCTAAGGCCAAACATCTTGTCCACTTGGACAGATTGTACTCCAAACTTGCTGATCATAATAGATCAATTTGGACCTCATCATGTTGTCCACTTTTGGTCATTAGGGTCCCGATATATGTTGTCCACATTCTGTTCAATTTGGACCTCATCATGTTGTTCCATGTGTGGTGATATGTATGTGGTCCAATGTGCATGTGATGACTTTTCCCACAACAGACATTGCAGAATATTTGAGGGGTACAATATTATCAGCTATGATACCCAAATATGTGAAAAGGTCTCATAAGAATCAATAGGAAAATAGATGGAGCAGTGATCTCCCTTAATACTCTGATTGTACAAGTGAAAGAGTCACCAATATATAGTTTAATCAAGATGAAATGATGGAACTATGACATTTTCCTACAATTCATGACGGGGAAATCACCCTCAAATTGTAATTAACTTTCTTTCAAGTCCAACTTGCAAGTAACATAATTGTAATTTGGAACCCAAACATTCAGTATTGATGCTAAGGAAATCACAATTTGGTCATTTCAACTCTATTTGATTAGTAAATTCCAATTCGATTGGATATCACATCCAAAGGCAGCCTAACACTACCAGAAAAATGACTTTTCACGACGGCCGAAAGCCCATGTTTGCATTGATATAACAGCATTTCAGCCAAACCCCACCTCACCAATGAAATAAAGAAATTTGCGATTCTTAAATCCCATGTTTAAAAAAATAACTATAAAGTGGTGAAGCTTGCAGATTTACATTGATATAACAGCGTTTTAACCAAAACCCATCTCAGAAAACAACAAAAGATGGTGAAATTTACACATCTGCATTCATATAGCAGCATTCAACAAAGGAATGAAGGATATTGAAAATCCTACATGAAAATAGATATTTTAACAGAATCATTCACAGATTGGATGCCAACTTCAGTTCACATTGGGCCACACCACGTGATGTTAGAGGTGTGTTAAGCATGATTTCACATGTAGTCATACCCGCATTTCATCAAACAGATGTCATGCAAAACACATTTCAGACATGAGATGGAAATATTCTGTGTAAGCAAAGTTGAGATAGGGTGCGAGTTGGGAGCTAAAGTTATCCAAAGTTATCACACAGAGAGAATAACAATATGCTTAACAAAATATAATTGATGGCATAAAAAACTTCGGAAAACTATCTGACCCTTCATTGATGATGAAACCTCTAGTAAATCAACTATCGGTTTCATCGGAGTCCACTTTGATGCTTGGAATTGTGCCAACAATGACCGTCAACCCCAAAGCAAACCCTTGTCTTGCACACTACACAACAAGCAACACAATATCATTCAATAGCTCCAAACCAACTACAAGTGACAGAAAGCTTATAGAGTTTTAAGATTCGGTATCTATGAAAGGGTTGAAGGGATCGGCCCTGTTAACTGATTGTTCTTCAATATCCTACATCGTAACGTTTGCAACAAATGACCAATCTATTCCTTACAAAGGGGCAAGCAAGATTCAACAAAACAACTAATCTACTGAATAAATCAGAAATGGTACTGACAATTCCTCAAGCTATTTGAGCCTAGACGTCAAGAACAAAATATCTCCATACAATAAGTTGCTGGATAAATCCCTACAGCAATAAAGAAAAAAAAATCCAACCTAAATGTCAATGAAATCCTCCATTACATTGTCAATCCCTTAACTTCATAATGCAAGCAGTGAGAGAGAACATATGACAAACAAGATGAGATTAGCATTCCATAGGCAAAATGATCAAGAATTAATCAGTACCCGCAAGAAATGATCCACTATAATGTTTACAATCTCTCATGCTTATAATATAAATTATTTCACTATTAAGTTCATCATTACCTGTAGAGAAATGTGGCAAAATTACCTGTAGCCCCACTCATTGTCATACCAAGACAAGCCTTAACAAAGCGTTGTTGAGAGCGCAATTCCAGCCTAGTTCTTCATCAGGCTGAACACTGTGAGAAGACAATGGAGGCAACAGTTTGATCAAATCTTGAAAGGATGCATTTATACTCGTAAAAAATATATGCTTATAATTTACAAATAATGTGTGCCAGATATGCATTGTGATCACAACAATTGCAAGTACAATCTGCAATTAGCTATTAATGATTTGATATAATCATCCAAATGCACTAAAGAAATGGCAATTTCAACCTGAAGACTTGTGAGACAATTTAGATGGGTTTGGACTCAAAAGCAGGTAATTTAGCCATACTGAAGAGAGAAAATAGCAAGTATTCGGTCAACGCAATATGCCAAAATGCATTCAAAACAGAATTGGAGAGTTTGGATATCCACCAGAACTAGGCATTGGGCAGAACCAACACTTTTCTAGATTTGAGTACAAAAGAATCAGTGTTTGCAGCAACTTTTTTTTAATGCGCAGTTCAGACAAAAATCATTAAAAGATTGGGGCAGAAATGCATCAGCCGGATCAAATCTTGAAAGGATGCATTTATACTAGACAGTAACCAACGCCTCGTAACAAATCACACTAGTTCTGAAAGTCCTGTCTTTTGGGGCAAACCTTCATTTTTAGACCCTTGTGGCAGACCCTACAAATACCCATTTGGTTAACCACCACTGAGGTTTTGTAGCCCTCATAAATGAGAGTATAAATGACCTCCTACACCCCTAAAGTGGATCCCATGTGATTGGTGAACAACGCCCAAAATTGGAGCCAGCAATAGTTGTGCAGAAACTGTGCAGAAATTCCAAGTACCCATATTGGGCCTTGCACCATAAATTCCATGCACACTTTCAACGGGCCCCACCTTAGGGGTTTTGATGCTCATACATAGGGCTATCAAAAGGTCACATCCTCTTGCCCAAAGTGGACCCCATGTGATCGTGAATCGGACCCAAAAATGGGCCCAACCAATTTCTGCACAACCTGAAAACTGAAAACCTGTTCTAATAGATCTTGTGGGGCCCATCTTTGTGGGGTCCACCAACTGTGTGTGGGTCTTATTTGACCATCTAGACCCTTGACATGGTCCGTTGAAATAGTAAGCTTGGGTTTGGCCAACCCAAATCTGTTAGTGGGGCTGTATAGATGTTGAGTTTTTGTTAATAAAGATTTTAGTTAAAAAAAAAAAAAAACGACCTGTATTTGGTCAACCTAAACCCAACTCAATTTCAAATTGGGTTGGCATTTTCCAACTCGAGGACCTTGACTACCCAACTGGACACAACTGGAACTCGTGTTGGGTCAACGAAACCCAAGCTGCAGCCCTACCCAACACGTGTAGATAACGTAAAGACAAGGATGCAGGTGAGGAGGCAGATTCCCTTGTTGAAGAGGGAATGATGAGAGGGTCACTAGCTATCAGCTCCTTAATTCCCTTACCTAATGCAGTCTCTTCTCGATTACCATTCGAAATTAAAGTTCCATAAAGAAAAAAGACAGAAAATGTGTAGATAACGTAAAGACAAGGAAAAAAAATTCAAAAAGCAAAGTTTGCAAATATCAAAGTTGCTGCAGGTGATGAACAGAAAATAAAGTCTCTTACCCTCCATCAAGAAGACAAGCTGATGCACACTTTCTATAGAGACTTGATGAAAGTTCACAATACTGGCACTCATATCCTTCAAATACTTCACTCATTGAGTCATTGTGGCCAAGAACACTGTAGAGGTACAAGATGTCATTTTAGGTCAGATTAAGTGATTATAACAATCTTCCATCTGCCATACGAGGAACTCATTCCCAAATTATTTTGTCAAAAAAAATAATTCTGACAAAAAGTAATGATTGAGTGTGATAATCTGATGAAATGTCTTAATAAGCAATTTTTTCTCCCCTTCTACACAAGTGAAGAACTAAAGTTTGAAAGAAACAAAAATTGAACCCACGATGCCTAACCTTCTTAATTCAAGTATAAAAAACATTCCAATGAATCAGCAACTAAAACCTGTGTTAAACAGAGCAAGAAAAGAAAGAAAAAAAAAAGAATATGAGAAGTACACCACGCAATTATTTTCAATTTCTTTAATATTATTAAGCAGTTCATTAATTTTCCTTAAAACGCACTGCAACTAGCTGAGTTACACCCAAAATAGTACCATGTATCCCATCCCAATTCAGCCCTTTGTTCAAAATTGAGACAAACACAGCTGTACACCACCAAGCCACCCTAAAACTTGGTTGCAACTAAGGTTTAGTGAGAATCATTTTCAGCGAATCGAGACACTGAAACAGGGTATTAACCATTGGGGAATTTCAGCGAACCATTAGCAGGCATGAATGAATTCAAAATGTCATCACAAAATCCAACAATCAATCAGATTGAAGAAAGAACATAGACACATTAGTTACAATGAAAATGCTAGAAAACAAATCCAAAGACAAAATCCAGCAATAAAGACTCTGCTACAGCCCAAACTCCAATCCACAGTATCAAATCAGAAAAACCCTATGCTCAACTAGATCCACACAACATTCCTTGTTGAGTCATTTCATCAAACAGTTAGCATGCATGAAATACAAGAGGAAACAAGGTCATTGGGGAGAAAGAGTGACAGAGAGATAGAGAGATAGAGGAAGAGAATGTTGTTGTGATGGTTAGGAAAACGTGTATATGCGGTTCGTGTGGTGGATGGACCAGCCTGATCTTGGGAAAATAGAATGTTAACATGCCAGATTAATGGACCAGATCTCTCATTCGCTGCCATATGCTGCAAATCACCTACCAATGGACCAAAAATCCTCTACACTTCCTCAGCGTGTACAACACCCAAGCTCAGTGGGCCTCACCTTGCTGTGTGTGTGAAATCTACTCCATCCATCAGGTGATCACCCTCAAGTTCACCATCAAAATGAAGCATCATCCTAATACAAAAACTAATTTGGGCCATACCAACAAGAGATCTCAAAGGAGGAGAGAGAGAGAGAGAGAGAGAGAGAGAGAGGCAGAGAGACAGAGAGATCTCAACAAGAAGAAAACAAAGATTTGGGATTAGGGTTGCATGCGTGCCTCTTTAGTCTCAACAAGAGATCTCAAAGGAGCGCTGGCAGAAAAAACAGAGAGAGAGAGAGAGAGAGAGAGAGAGAGAGAGAGAGAGAGCTGACCTCCTTGAGCGGTGGGAGAGAAGAAGGGAACGAGTGACGGTGGCAAATATGAAGGGATAGGATCGAGTGATGGGGAGATGGAGAGAGAGTGGGAGAAGGATTAGGGTTCAGTGAAAGGGGATTTGGGGGGAGGGCGAGCGGGATTTAGAAATTTGGGATTTTCGGGCGCCTTTTGCACCCTAGAGATGAACGGTTTTCTAATAGGGGCTTGTGGGGCCCACCGTGCTATATTTAGTTGATCCACTCCGTCCATCCGTTTTTGTAAATCCTTTTAGGTTAAGATACCAAAAGAAAGGTACATCTAAGGTACAACTGGACCACACCAAAATGAACGGTGGTCAGGATTTAGGTTTTTTTCTTCAATTCAGGGTAGCGAATTAGAGGGTAACAGCTTAATGGGTGTTGCCTCTACTGTGTGGGGCCTACCTTGATTTGTATTTGTATATCCAGTCCATCCATCTGTTTTTCCATCTCATTTTAGGACGCAATCCAAAATTATAAGAAGATTCAAATCTCAGGTGGACCATACCAATAGAAAGAGTGATGAATAACCATTAAAAACATTTTGCAGGACACAAAAGCTTTGGATCAATATTATCTTTCTAATTTTCCTTCATACAGATCTTCTCGACATTGTCAACAAGTTGGATTACAAATAAACATTAAGAAAACATTACAGTAGGCCCTTTGGAAATTTTAATGGTGAGGCACTCAATTAACATTGTTTCATGTGGTGTGACCCATCAGAGATTTCTATCTCTATAAATTTTGGCATCACATCTTAAAATGGTCCATAGAAATGGATGGATAGTGTGGATATACAGAAAATCATCAATGTGGGCCCCATGGTAGGGGTAACACCCACTAATCCGTTACCTGAGTAACACCTAATTCGCACCCCAATTCGAGTGCGGATTGGGGCTAGAGACGAACGGTTCAGACAGGGGATCGTGGGGCCCACTGTGCTTATGTGGTTCATCCACTCCGTCCATCCATTTTTACATGTCATTTTAGGGCATGACCTAAAACATGAGGCAGATCAAAGCTCCAAGTGTACCACACTAAAATCAACAGTGGATGGCATAAATTCGGCTCCTTACAGTTTGGTCCACTTGAGCTTTCGATCTGGCTCCTTCTTTGGAGTAAAACCCTAAAATGAGCTTTCAAAATTGATGGGCAGCATGGATATACATTAAATCATGAAGGTGGGCCACAAGGTAAGGATAATAGGGTGGGTGCTTTAAATGACTAACAATTAAAAAATTATAGTAAAAGGAAAACATTGGATCTTCTTATGGAAAGACGAAAAAGCCCTTGATGCTTTTGGCATCATGATGTATGTGTTTTATCCATGTTGTCCATTAATTTCTACTTATCATTTTAGGGCTTTATCTGAAAAATTAGGCAAATCTAAATCTCAGGTGGACCACACCATGAGAAAATAGTAGTGATTAAATGTCCACCAATGTTTATTTGACATCCAACCTCTTGATTAGGTCATACAGACATGGATATACAAGGAAAAAACAAATAACAACTTGATCTAAAACTTTCATGGCCTCCAAGAAGCTTAATGGTGGGCATTCAATTACATTGTTTCTTGTGCTGGTCCAGTTGACATTTAGATCTACCATTACAATCCATACCGTTCGCAACATCTCAGTCCTCCTGGGATGAACATGAAAAAATAAATTACTTAATTAATATTAGCCTGATTAAAAACTTTTATGATCCCACAAATATTTAAACCATGGTCATTCAATCCTTATGTTTTCAGCCCACATGACTTTTGGATCCCAGCTCATTTTTTTGTCTCATGCATGTCCTAAAATGGGCTCACAAAACGGATGGACATGGTGGATTTTTCACAAACATCACAATAGGCCCCTCGGTTCCCAACAGTTTAGCTATTGACATTGGTGATCAGGTGCTAGTGGTCGGGCTCTATGGACCCCACGATTATTGTGTTTTATCCATGTTGTTCATTCATTTCTCAAGATTAATTATAGCAAGGCTTGATCCTATAAATGAGCCAAATCTAAATCTCAAGTGGACCACAACACAAGAAAACAATAGTGATTGAATGTCCACTGTCCATTAAAATCGTCCTAGGGCCCTGTAATGTTTAAGGCATGTTTAATGGATAAAACTCATAAATCACGGTGGGCCCCACAAGCACCGATCAGTACCTGCTACAGTAGTGGCAAGGTCAAAGACGATGTGCAAATTAACCATCGTATATAAGATATTCAACAATGTGTTTTAACGACGTTCAATTAGTAAATGCCATTAAAGTGGATCTTTAACAATGCTAGATTGTGCACGCCATAAAAAATAGGTAATTGACGGTGTTCTTTTACCGCATGCCGTTAATACCTACAATTTGTTGTAGTTGAATTAGAAGATAACAACTTAGTAGGTGTTACCTTTACCGTGTGGGGCCTACCTTGATTTTTTTCCTGTATATCCATTCCATCCATCTATTTTTTCATCTCATTTTAGGAATCGATCCAAAATTATAAGAAGATCCAAATCTCAGGTGGACCATACCAATAGAAAGAGTGATGAATAACCATTAAAAACATTGTTGCGAGCCATAAAAGCTTTGGATCAATATTATCTTTCTAATTTTCCTTCATACATATCTTCTTGACATTTATCAATAGGTTGGATTACAAATAAACATCAAGGAAACGTTATAATAGGCCGGCCTTTGGAAATTTTAATGGTGAAGCACTCAAATCAACATTTCATGTGGTGATCCAGTACCTGAGATTAATTTCTCTCTATAA
The DNA here is from genome assembly GCA_003013855.2 of Liriodendron chinense. Classification (NCBI taxonomy): domain Eukaryota; kingdom Viridiplantae; phylum Streptophyta; class Magnoliopsida; order Magnoliales; family Magnoliaceae; genus Liriodendron; species Liriodendron chinense. The sequence goes on along the minus strand of PVNU02000198.1, from coordinate 72,903 downwards.
ATTTTGGTATCACATCTTAAAATGGTCCATAGAAAACGGATGGACGGTGTGGATATATAAAAAATCATCAATGTGGGCCCCATGGTAGGGGTAACACCCACTAATTTGTTACATGCATGGGTAACACCAAGCTAATTCGCACCCCAATTCGAGTGATGATTGGGGTGCTAGAAATAAACGGTCCAGACAGGGGATCATGGGGTCCACTGTGCTGTATGTGATTCATCCATGCTGTCCATCCCTTTTTACATATCATTTTAGGGCATGATCCAAAAAATGAGGCAGATTGAAGGTCCAAGTGAGTAACACTAAAATCAAAATTGACGGCTTGGATATGGCTCCATATGGTGTGGTCCACTTGAGCTTTCGACCTGCCTCCTTCTTTGGGGTAAAACTCTAAAATGAGTTTTTAAAATTGATGGGCGGCATGGATATACATTAAATCATGTAGGTGGGCCCCAATGTAAGGATAACAGGGTGGGTGCGTTTCATTAAATTATGAAAAGAAGTATATTTTCGTTTTCCGACGGTTTCAGACCGTCGGATATTCCGACGGCTAAAAGCCGTCGGAAAAAAAGTCGGGACCGTCGGGGAAGGTATTTTTGGGTATTTTTCCCGACGGCCGATAGACATTCACCGACGGTTTTAGACCGTCTGAAATTCCGACGGCTCATAACCGTCGAACAAAAAGTTGGGACCGTCGGGAAAAGTCATTTTGTTGGTAGTATTTGCAAGAAAATATATAGATAAACAAATAAAGGGACTTTTTTACTGCAAAATAAATCAATCATAAGTTTTCATCATATTGATTAATGTCTATGATAAGGACCTTTTTGGATACATCAAAATATAAATTGATAACTCCTCTCAAGAAAATATATAAATAAATTGATAAAGGAGGTTTTACTAAAGAAAATTAAAAGAAACCTCCAAAGTTTTAAGTTTACCAAATAATGTCTTCGCTAAGGGCTTGTTTGGATTATTCTTTGAAATATAAATTGAGGAAATATCATTTTCATAAAATGACATTTTCATTATTTGTTTTTATAAATTAAATAAAAAAAAACCTCTTAAAAATGCCCAGTTTTCGTTCCCTTAAATTTAAGAAATGTCATTTCCGAGAAATTAAGGAAAATTAAAGGAAATGACCCCTCTATTTTGTAAAGTACGTACCCAACATGGTAGTCACATATGTGACCGTCTATCTTCTAAGTTCCCCCACATGTGTAACCCTCCATCTTAAAGTGCCCCACATGTGCCAGTGCACCACATTTGCAGCATCTACCACCCTTCATTTTGAAGCACCACATATCTACAACATGTGCAACATGTGCCATTACCCATCTTTAATTGACCCATGTTGTGCCAGTGCAACACATTTGCAATATACAGCATGTTCTATTAATCACTTTTAAGTGTGCCTATACCATGATCCATCTTAAAGCACTGTATATGTGCCAAATATATGTGCCATGTTTAACATGTACAATCACTCAATGTGTTTTAGATCATGATGACCATGAGTCCTATATGGACAGATTGCTTTGCCATAATTAATACGAGGGACTATTTTAAAATAAACATAGACATGATAAGTTAACAGAGACGGATTCCATTAGATGTTCTCAGAAACTTGAGATTGAGCATAACAATAATTGACTAAGAGAGTTGTGATTCATGAATTTCAGTACTAGTGTTCCATAACTACCTAACAGGTTGTAAGATAAACTTGTGGTTATTGTCATCATTATAATGATGGATATAGTCATCCTGTGTGAGGGGACTAATGCCGAGTTAGAATGGAAGGTCTCCACCATTGAGTGTGATAACGAGTTTTGTGGCTTTTCCCTACTCCATATAAGAGTATGAGTGTTCCACGGATATAGGCTCCTAGTGTTGTACCTATTAGACACTTGCATTGGTAGATTGAGATCAAGTCTAGATCGAGAGGCCCGACCCATCATGCATGAAGTATAATTGGATAGATGATATAGTAGATCTAATTAATCTTTATACATTAAAAAAAAAAAGTATAAGCGTTCAAGATCTAGATTATATGTGTAGTACACGCTTTACGAGGTCATCATGTGACCAATAAAAGTGAGTGTAGTTGGTTCATCTATTAAGGTTTGTTAATACTCAGTGGGTCAACAAAGAATACATCGCTTACACAAACTTACTTATAACTTGACCTAGGAGATTAGGGTATTTATTAAGTGGTTTTTCATTGGTCCTAAAATTTAAAAGGTTTTATAAGTGTTTTCAACTATTAACTTTTTCTTTTGACCATTAAGGGTGTGTTTGGATTAGTGATTAAAAATAATAGTTAACATTACTACTGTGCATCTCCACTTTCGACATTTGAAGTAATTTTGTTGGTTAGAGACACTTGGATGTAATTTCATCAATATGTCTTATATCCACACCATTCATCCATTTTGCAATATCATTTCAGAGTGGCCCTAAAAATAAGCTTGATCCAACCCTTCGAAGGACCCCAAGTTTTCAATGGTAGGTGTTCAATCCCCATGCTAGCTATGGTGTGGTCCATGTCTTGTATAGATCTACCTCATTTTTTATCCCATTTCATTAAATGATCACGCAAGAGGGATGCACGGTGTGGGTATAGCACATACATCATGGTGGGGCCCTAAGAAACCATGCCATGTTAACACACCTCTATCAATCTGTCTCATGTAGTGATTCCAAAGGATTATCGTGATTTAACAACAAGCAATATACAATCAAAGGTAAAGAGTAATGATATGAGTTTTACACCACATTACTATAGTAGTCCATGACCCAAACAAGCCCTAAAATAATTTTTCCCCACACTTGATGATAATTTGATGGTCTGACCACTTGATTTGCATGTGCACTGCGTGATTGGTAGATGGACATGATAATGGAACGATTGGATCAAATATAAATATATGGGATGAGGCAGGATCACACATAATTTCAACGTAATACATATGGAACACTATATAGGTGATATATATAGTTTCATAAGTGTCTCCTTATAAATAGATCATATCCTATAGGGAGAGAGCCCTAGAGAGAAACAGAGAGATCCTTTGGACATCTCCCCCTTGAGCATCAGTATAGAGAAAAATGGAGAAGTGAGTGAAATAGGGGAAGAGGACATAATCTCTCCCTCCCTCCTCCATCACACATGTGACATGTGCGGGTCCACCTACATGGATATTGGGTGTCTCCCTTGGCCCTAGTTTAAGGGTTATATGTTTTATTATCACATCTCCTCCATCTTGGATAGTTTTCAGAGAGATTTTCTAGGTTGGTAAATCAACACTAACAAAAATCGATAAGTTCAATCGGCAATCTTTGATTAGGTAAACCCTAGCAATAGGATTTTGGTCTTTATTCTTTAGAAATTTGGATATATCTAAAGGCAGATTCATGGGGTTTAATCTTCTAATCTGGGTTTTAGAAAATTTTAATTTATGTTGAATTTCTAAGAATTTTAACATGTGCCACATTTGTCGCCAACCATCTTTACACACTCCACATGCATCACACATGTCAACATGCCACATGTGCCACCATCCATCTTTAAGCATCTCACATGCGTCAATGTCTCACATGTGTTAATGTGTCACAATCCATGCATCTTCAACCACACATGTATCACCCTTCTTCGAGTATAATTTTCATAAAAATTTCTTCTTCTTTTTTGTTCCAAACAACATATTCGAAAGTGAAGGAAATTTTTTAAGAAAATCTTGTTGAAAAACAATAAATGGAATAGGATTTTCATTTATCACTGTTTTCTACAAATAGCATTTCTCAGAAAAAAAAAAAAAATTTATTTTTCTCAATTTTCATCTATCCAAACAGGCCCTAATTGAAATTTCTCATAGCTTTTTGAAGAGAGAAATTATCATAATATCCTTAACTAATTTTTTTTTCTTTAAAACATGGTAAAGTTGGGAATTACGGGGCCCACGTGATATGTGTGCCATCAAGCCCATCCAAAATATGCACCCCACCATAGATGGTCTGATGAACCAAAAAATTTGGTCGATCAAATCATCAGTCCCCCATAACTTTGGATGTTTGTGGCTAGACCATTTTTTTTCCTAGCCATTTTTTAAATTCTTAAGATTATCCAGGTCAAAGAGGTTTTAAGAGAATGGGCAATCAAAGGTGGACCGCACATCATGGATCGTCCAAATCAATGGTTGAACCTTCTCTATTGATAATAAATGTAGATAGCCATTTTTCCATCCATTGAGCAAATGGTTTATCATCAATTAAAGTGATGCCTGGGATGAATCTACCATAAGAGGGGCCGAGTTGTTGGATGTTCCCGATCAGTTATTAGAAATTCTCCATTATAATCAGCATCGACCATCCATTTTCTTAACATTAATCTTATGGTTCGAGTCATTGGATTGGAGTGTTTTTTTAAGGCTTGCAAATCAAAGGTGGGATGCATAACTCAGTCTAGATCAATGATCAGACCTTACTTCATTATAATCAACATATGGACTGTCATTTTCCCACCATTGCAATCAATGCCACTATTATAATCAATTTGGCCATCCATTTCCCTAGCCTTCGAATTGTATGATTAGGATCATGTGATGAAAGTAACCAACATACATATATAAGGAAATTGTAAATCAATAGATGGAAAAGAAGTAATTCCTTGGTAATATCCTCCACATAAGAAAATACAACTTGTGGGCATTTGTAGTCCATACTAGTTAAATGCATGTGCTATTGCACGTCTCTATCCCTCAACTAAGCTGCACACCTACATTGAATATGGACCGTTGATCACTTTCTCTAATCATCCACTCATCTGGTTTTAACTATATAGGCTTCCTGGACCTCTTGCATCCTAAAATCATGCAAGAGTAGACTATGGGACTCAATTCTTTCTTTTCAGCCACTCTCCCCCAATACCCGTTACACTCGTGCAGGCTATTTGGACCATTCAAATCATGGTCTCAATACGGATGGTACTTGGTTTGAGTTGGTCTCAACCAACTTGTTGGACGGGTGGGTTGTTCAACCCTAGTGAGATGACAGACAATGCCCTGGTAAACCAATAGCTTGACATGTGAGTAACACGACCTAAAAATATGAGACAAGATCCTATGCAACGTTTTGTAGCATGAGCTTATTCTGCAACTCTTGCGCATGGGTGGGGCCCACATTGATGTTTTCAGGGCATCCAATTCATCCAAAAAGGACACCCCACGATGAAATTGAAATGCCTCAAATATCAGGCCAACCGAACTATCACGTGGGCCACCCCCGGCTCTTGGGTGGTTGTCCAGTGTTTTCTAATATTGTGTGGCCCGCCATATTGCTTTATGTCATCTAATCAACTCATCAAGTGAGCCAACATGATGAAGAAATTTTCTTCTCAAAAATCAGGCCAATACAATTATATATCAAAGGGGAACACCATAGAAACATCAGAAAACCACTGAGAGACATCTAAATTAGGATTATTTAAAGCTCCACTTTAAATGTATCATGAACCAAAAATTAGGATTGTTTAGTTAGCTCTCTGGTTGTTGGACATTTATTGAAGATTTAGAAAAATGAAAATTTTAAAGGACTCTGTTTCAATAAAAATGTACACAAATTAGAGGTTGGGATTTTTCATCCAATCATGGGCCACCACATGAATTTAGAGGCTTTTGGTTGTTGTCTATTATTTTGTATTATGTGGCCATTGTGTTATTTTTATGCAATCTAACTAACTCATAAAAAAAAAAAAATAACAATATACAACTACTCAACAACCTCCAAATTCCCTTAGTTGGATTGGTGATCTGGTTCTTCTTCAACATCCCACTTTCATTGAAGGGTATGCTTCCTAGCATCTGTTTCTGAGGAAATCTGGTTGGAGAGGAATGATCGTCGTTTTGACAATCACTTTGGAAGTGTGGAGAGGATTATCTCTAGAATCAAATGGTGGCTTAAGTTCCTTAGCCATTCCCTTCCTCGCACCAAAGCTAATCATCTCTCGGATCGGATGGCTCTTCAGGTGTTGGGGATTGAGGAGGGGCCCCCGAGGCTTAAATCTGTTTCTATCCTAAAATGGGAGAGGCCTTCAGGATGGTTGGGTTAAAATTAACGTAGATGGGTCAGCCCGAGGAAACCCGGGAGCCTCGGGTGGTGGTGGTATATGTAGAGGAAGGAGCAGAAACTTCTTATTTGCTTTCTATACTGGTTATGGGCTAGGAACCAATGTCAGAGCAAAGAGCAAGGCGATAGTGGAAGGCCATTTCGCTTTGCATGGATCGAGGTTTTTCTAAAGTTGTTGTTGAAAGTGACTCCCAATCAGTGATTAATTTCTTGAATAAGAGCATTCCAACCAATTGGTGTTTGCAGTATTGGTGGACCAGGGTTGCCTATCTCTCGAAAAGGGTAGAAGTGAACATCTCTTATGCTCCTAGAGAGGTAAATGGAGTTGCCGATGGTTTGGCCCGATTAGCCAGCAAGACTCAATGCAAGAGAACTTTTCAAAACATTAGCGAGCTTCCTTCATTTGTCCGTGGAGTTCTTCATCTTGACCATATGGGTTTGGGTTGTGTTAGGGAGGATTGAAGTATGCATGGTTGCCCCCTCCTTGTTTGGTGTTTCCTCTCTTCATTTGTGGTTTATGTTAGGGGTTTGCGGAGGTTGCTTTGTGCGCCTCATCCTCCTGATTGTAAATAGTAGTTTGTGCCAGGATCGAGTGGGGTTGGGGCTATTAGGGAAAGAGTTGCTTGGTTTTCTTTTTAGAGGGTGGGGGTATAAGATAGGCGGATTCCTTGAGTCTTTTGTAGCAAGGATCTGCCCGAATTGTAATTGGCCTTTTGTTAGAGCAATATAAAGTTTCTTTGTTTAAAAAAAAAAAAAACATCCCGCTTTCATGATTGGTGTGAGATCCAACCATCATAGTCCGCCACATGGTAGAGGCTTTTGGTTGTTATCCATTATACTATTGGGTTAGTTTTATGTGACCGAACTAACTCATAAAAAAATAACAATGCACAATCACCTAAAAACCTCCGGATACACTTGGTTGGATTGATCTAATTTTTCGACATCCATCCCACTTTCGTAGTTGGGTGAAATCCTTGTAGATAGGTTACATGCCACACAGATGGTGTAGTGCGCCCCACCTTCTACATCTGTAGTATAGGGGATCTTGCCTTCATTGTGATTTCTGCATAATGTGAACCATAAAAATCCTCTTACCTTAGCAAGTTATCTAAATAAGAAACTTCTACAAGCCCTTCAAGTTGGGCACAAGTGGGCTGCGACCCGGATCCAACAATGTGGATGGGACCCTGACCATTGGGCCCACCTCAATGTATGCATTGTATATCTATGCTGTCTATCCATTTTGCCAGGATCATATTATGACATCAGCCTAAAAATGAAGCAAATCCAAATCTCATGTGGACCGCACAAAAAGAAACATTGGTGACTGACCGTTAAAAGCTTTTATGTGGGCAATAAAAGATTTGGATCAAGCTGATATTTGTAATTTCCCTTCATCCAGGTTTGCATGACGTTACCAACAAGTTGGATGGAAAATAAACATTAGTCGAACGTGGCAATCCCAATATTTTGATTTTTGGTAGATGGTTAAATTGAAGAATTATAAGACATAATGAGGTCCAAGGATTTGTCACCGGGATCGTCTGGGACTGGGGATTTGCCTCCTGAAGCTGCCAGAAGGGACGTGTTGCTACCCGGCGGTGCTCTATAAGCCCCACAATGATTTATGTGTTTTATAAAGCCGTCCATCTATTTTATATTGATCATTTAAGGGAATGAGCTCAAAAACCAAACAGATTCCAAATCTCAAATCTCATGTGGACCACACTACAAGAAAACAGTGGTTATTGAATGCCCACCACTCAAAAATTCCCAAGGCCCACTGTATGTTTATTTTCCAATCCAACACTTTTTTTTTTTTTTTAACACCCACTGCTGTTAGTCACATTGAGACCGAGACCCTGGTTGAAACTCCGCAGAGTCTACCAACAAGGCAAGGCCCTGAACCCCTAGTCACATCACAACTGATGAAGCGCAAATATCAGATTGATACAAAACTTTCGTGGCCCTCAAGAAGTTTTAATGGTGGGTGTTCAATCATCACTATTTCTCTTATGTATTGTGTGTACCAACCAGTTTCTACAATGCACATTCATAGTGGGGGCCCACATGATGAGAGGACTGGATCACTGCTTGACAAGGGTCGTACCAATTCTTAAGAAAGGGGGGGAAGCTGGAAATCGCCTAGAAGCAGACCTCGATTATCTGGAAACTTCATGGGCAACCGGCATTGTGACCATCGGCAATGCAACCACATCTCCACCGCCCAAAGGGCATTGTGATGATCAGCATTATGTTCTACTTGAGCTTGGATTTGCCTCATTTTTTAGCTCATGCCCTTAAATGAACTCGCAAGCAAGATGGATAGACAGTGTGGAGATGACACATACATCATTGTGGGGCCCACATAAATTGGTGGATTGTGCGAGTAGAGATTGAAAGAGGTGAATGGAGGCACACGTACCAACAAGGACCACATGTGTGAGATCCAAACCAATAATTACTTGTAATTGATCCTGATTATACAATTATTAAGAGAAATCATCAACAGTGTGGACCCAACATGATGACTGGATCAGCTTGTATTATGGGCATGATATGGACGCAACAGACCCTGACCTGGCCCAACCCTAAGATTGATAAAATCTCTACCGTTGATCAAGTCGTTGATCAAGTGTGCCATGCATGCATCAGGAAAAAAAACATTTTAGAGCAATGAAACCAATGGTGTACGTTCAATATGGATGGATTGCTTAACCAAACACGTTGGATGGCAAATAGACATCCCCGCGGGCCCTAGGAAGTTTTCAACTGTAGGAATTCAATTCCCACTTCTTCCTGTGGTGTGGTCCACTTTAGTCTTCAATATGCCTCACTTTTTGGTTCTCACCCTAAAAATAAGCTTTCAAAATGGATGGATGGCGTAGATAAAACATATACATCACGGTGGGCTCCACAGATCCTCAAACAGGACTGTCCTTCTCTAGCTAGGTCCTGGTGGGTCTAGTACCGAATCGGCGCCCTGCATGCCAAGTCCGACCAAGCTTTGGACCTGTGGGCTTGGCCTGTGTCTGGACGCTGGGCTTGGGCTCACGTCATTGTAGCCTCACTTGGCTCCGCCCAGGTCAACCGGATTTGACACGTACCTATTATATCTCGTCGATATGCCATTCCAATCCCGGTTGGACAAGCCATGGATCTTGAATATAGACCATTGATATAGATCCTTTGAATGTCTAATTTTTTGTGCACGTTTGGCCCACCTCATTATCGGATAGATCAGGGACCAGTGGCAAATAGGGATTTATCAATTTTTGAACTGAGAAGGACCAATTGTGCTTGGGCCAACTAATTTTTTAGGCGTGGGCTCAGGCCTTGGCCCTTAAATCAGGCTGGGCGCAGCCTATACTAGCCCAACCTAGCCCATTGCCAGCCCTAGCTACAATGTGGTTATACCGAGACCATTGAACAATGGAACGACATTCATTTGGATGGTTAAGATCGTGAAATATGTCATGGTCAACAAACCTAATTTGATATAGCAATATATACACTCAAGCCTGATTTGGATTTTTCTTTAAAGTATTGGCTGCATTCTTTAACAGTCTGAAATTTGTGCCAAAACTCCTAAATTGCTGAAAGTCTTATTTTAGTCCCGAAATTTTGGTTTTGGCATGAATATAGTATATTTTGATTAAAAGATGGTCAACTAGTAAATTTTATATTTACTAATAAATTTTAAAAGTAATGATGATAAATTTTTAATTTTAAATAAAATTCTAGAATAGATTATTTATTAATTAGTTTTTTTCAAAGGATATCTTAAGATTTCAACTTTTAATCAATTTTTTATTTAACTTATTAATTTGATTCTAATCACTCTAGAATTAGATCTAATCTAACAATTTTATTACTTTAAAATTAAAATTAAATTTAATATTCAGCAAAATTTTCAAAAAGAAATTTAACATATTATCTAGTAAATCGATTATTATCAAGTAATTCAATAATTTAAATTTTTTTCTGTTGAAGTGATTTAATTACCGAGTTTAGTGATTTATACATTTTTCTTTTACTGATCCAGAATCAATTCTAACTTACCCAATTATTATAAAATTAATAATCCACATTTTCGAATTTAAAATATATTTAGTAATTAGTTACTCATCAAGTTTTCAATTAATTTCACAAGTAAATCTAAATTTTATACAACCACTTGGGATTCACCAACCAAATTTTAGATTAATTAATCAATATGGATCAATTATCCTAAATTTCTAGAATCTAAGTATATATTTATTATTATTAATTATTCTAAATTTATGTCTAGAATCCAATCGAAAATTAATTTCAGGTGTATCTTATTAAGTTTGTATAATTTATTTATTCATTTAGAATTTATTTAAAATTAAATCGATCTAAATTTAAATATAGGAAGATATGTAATTTATTGAATACTGTTATTAATGTTAAATGACCAAATTTGGTTATTATCATTATTAAATAGCCATAAGTTAAATCTACCTAAATTTTGAATTAACTAAGATAATTTAGATTGAATACTTACTCTGATGTATTAAAAACACAAAAACAGATATAAAACATTAGATTTAAACATCAATGTCTATAGATTTTCTTCAATAAATATAAATTAATAATTTTAAATTCTAATCAAACCTAATACTCGTAAGTTAATCTAATCCAGAGCTTTCAAAAACATAAATTGAAATCTAAAAAGTTCTACACTTAGTTATAAACAAAATCTTATAATTTCAAATTTGTAGTCAAGTTAATACACCAAAATAATAATTTAAATTTATTTTTATAATAACTTAAGTCAAATATTTTTATAATTATATAAAAAAATCATTTATTAAATTAGATTTAAGCTAGGTCTAATTTAAATCGTATTATTATTAATTATACAAAAATTCGGATTTATAATCAATTTAAATTTAGAATTTATGAACTTACATTAAATCATATGGTGAGTCACGGATTCCAACGTTACTATCGACAAAACCCCACCTTATCCTTAAAAGCATAAAATCCAACGAGACAGCATTACTCTCCACAAAACCCCCTCCAATCCGAAATAAAAATGAAAACACGTGAAACCCATGTTCTTTCGTTCCCTTATCTTCTGCTATCTCCTCCTGGTAAGGGGAGCGAATTAGGTCTTACACCGGGGACAGCTTAGTGGGTGTTACCCCTGCCCTGCGGCCGACATGGATAGTATTTTGTATATCCACGCCGTCCATTCGTCGCTCCAGCCCATTTTATGATGGTATTCCAAAAAATTATGCAAATTCAAATCTCAAGTGGACCATACCACTGGAAACAGTGCTTATTGAGTGCCCACTATTAAAAATTCCAACGAGCCCATCCTAAGGTTTTGTTAATTTTTATTTGCAATCCAAGCTCTTTATAATGTCAAGAAGCTCTTGATGAAGGGAAAAGTTAAAGATCAGCTTGATCTAAAACTTTCATGGCCCGCAAAATGCTTTTAATGATTATTCATCACTCTTTCTATTGGTATGGTCCACCTTAGATTTGGATCTTCTTATAATTTTGGTTTGTGTCCTAAAATTAGGCATAACAACAGATGGACGGCATGGATATACAAAATTTACATCAAGATAGGCCCCACTGTAGGGGCAACACCCACTAAGTTGTTACCAGGGTAACATCTAATTTGCTTTCCAGAGGATTGCAATGGGTCACACACAACCGACATCATCCATACTGTACATTCATTTTGAGAGATGGGCCCAAAAATAGACAGATCAAAAGTGACAGTTGGCTAAAGGACACCAACCAATGGGGATTGAACATCCATGGTTGAAATATCTTGAAGCCATCGTGGGGTCTCTCACTTTAAGCTTTCCGAAATAATATTACGGTGGGCTTCTTGGGAGCTGCACAGCTTCTCACAAATATACGGTGGCCCCGCTACCTGAGGTATGCCAGTCTGCTCATTCAAAAATCACGTCGCCAGCTAGGGTCCCTCCTACTGCGCTCCCATGGAGGCAGACGCTAGATGGACCACCATCGTGTTTGCTAAAAAATCATGCCGTCCATCCGTTTTTTCAGATAATTTCAAGGAGTGAACCAAAAAACGAGGCAGGTCAATACTCAAGTGGGCCATAGGAAAGAAAACAATGAAGATTGTATGACCACCATTGAAACAGTTGTGGGGCACAAAAGTTAGGGATCAAGCTAATTTAGTTACCTGGTATGCCTTGAACTTTATCAATTCCTTTAACCTGTCAATGATCTGCGATTGTGCTCATAGATTATCGATCATGCATAGTCCATTACACAGAGAACTCATGTGAGTTTGCCAACATGGCACATACAGGATTCAGGGTGTCCATATGGTGGTCCCCATGGTGAATGTTCGTCGGCCCAAAATCCGGTCAGTCCATTCATCTGGCATGGCACGTAATGAAGAAATCAACAGGTGTCATTCACCCAACGAGCCAGCCTTCTTTCTTAGGAGAGGACATGCACTGAGGGGACCACCCTATAAACGTCCTGGCTCTATAAAATGTGCCCCATTGGCAATTTGTGTTCGATTCCTGAAGATGGGATATCCATTTGTTGATTCTCAAATGGGTGCGGTGAGAATCAACCGTGGGAGTCCCCTCCTTCCTTGTTCCCTGTGATGGGATATCCATTTGCTTGGTGTAGACTGAGCAAAGAGTTCCACTCCAAACATAAAAAAATAAACGAGTGTGGGCCCACTGATCCACTCCAAACATAAAATGATTATGTAGACCAGATCAATAATTAAAAAAAAAAAAAAAAGAGCTACAAGAACCATGGGCCCACAAAAATATTCACAATTGGAAATTTATATGCAGCTCACAAAATTCCTAGAATTTTTAATGGCCATGGTCTTGGGATTCATCTGGCTAGAACCATGGGCCCCACAAAAAAGTTGGCATTGTCATATAAAGAGAATCTGAAGAGTTAAGTTCAAGATTCTACCATTCTCTCTCGAGCTAAACATTTCAGTCCTTAGGGCTTGTTTGGATGTACCCAAGAATGAGAATGGCGCCGAATGAGCCACCTCTATGCCTTTGAATGGTGGTCACTTGTTTGTTTAATTTGGACCATTGCTTGTTTTCCATTTCAAACCTGAATCTAATACAAAGTTCTGTAAGTGAACAATGTGTGATAATGTTTAAGCGCGTCCAAGTGCATTTAAGTGCATCTGCGTGTATTGCACTTAGATGAACCTAAACACACTTATAATTACACCACTTAGACGCACTCAAATGCATCATAAAAAGCTTTTTATTGGATCCAGGCTCATCCATTTGACATCTGATCCATGTATCAGGTTGGCCCCATGGTGTTATGATCTGGAGGAAAAAAGGACCAGTCCGTTTGTACAAGTCAGCCATGCCATTTGTAATGTAAGTCCCACCTGATGCAGGGCTTCAATTAGCAGCAACCCAGACACTAACAATAAGGAACATCCTTCTCAGGCATTTTATCGAATGAGTAGAGGGCACATATAGAAACGGACTATTTCCGCCATTGCCCAAACCCATTCTCATGGGAGGGGAAAACAGAGATGCAATATAAATTTTTTATTAATCCGGTCTACAGTTCAGATAAAGTAAGCATGGAACAATCTCCAATTGCAATGTTGATGACAATCAAAGTACATGACATCTAAGGAATAGGAAACAAAAGAAATACCACTCACCTTCACTATGCATCACCGTTTAACACGATAACTACAGCCAATTGCTCCCTGATCTGAAAGCAAAATAGATCCATCAGTAGGAATCGGATCAAAATCCAATGAAATTTCTTGGAATTGAGAGACATAAGCTGGATTCAGATCTAAATAGATCAAGCGCCAAAATCGAGAAAAATCAGAAAAAAACTCATCGTCTTTGGAGGATCTAATGATCGGAGAGAGAGAGAGGGGGGGGGGGGGGGGGGGGGGGGGGGGGGAACCGAAATGATTGTGACTGCGTTTGACAGCCTCTCCTCTTCTATTATCAGGATATGGTAGAGTTGGATGTGGATTTTATAGGCTTGGAAGATGGACGAGCAGCCTTCTCCTTCTTAGGCATCCTTTGGAGATTGAAAGCTCGTAGAAGAGACGGACAGGAGCTAGGGTTTCCATTGGAAATGGAAAGCTCCGAGAAGATATGGAGAGGAACTAGGGTTTCGTTTAGAGGGATACTAGGTTTTGACGGTAGAAGGGGCGGGGATTGGGTACCTGCCACAACCTAGCTTGGGGATGGTCCTGGTAGGACACGGATTAGCTTTTACGGACGGTCTTCCTGAGCTTTGGATCTGGTAGGGTTTTGTAGGGCCCATCGTGATGCATGTGTTTTATCCACGCCGTCCATCTATTTTGAAAGACCATTTTAAGGCATAATCCTAAAACGAAGGCAGATTAAAGGCTTAAATGGACCACACCACAGGAAGTAACTGTGGCAATTATGCCCACCATTGAAACCTAATTACTCTTATTAGTGATCTAGACCGTTGTTGTGATTCGCCCTCCCATTGATGGATGAGGCCTACCGTTGAAGAGTTCACTATTTTCAAATTGTAGGTGCAGCTCCCCACCGACATCTCACATAAGTATAACATCCGAACCAAACAAAAGGTGGGCCATGTTATAGAGATCACCTGTAGTGAAAATTAAAATGATCCATTCACCAGGAACTCCACACTGTTGAAATCAATGGACATCCGTTGATCTGACTCAATTTATGCTTGTCGCTCACATGATGGGTGGATTTCTCTTGTTTTTTTTCTTTCAAGGTGATCTTCATGACGCGGCCCACTTTTTTCACCGCTTGGATGTTCCAGTGATGTGATCTGTTAGAATTAATTGCTCCATGATCAATGCTACTTGGATGAGTCCCTCTGCAAATCCAATCTGCCTATCCCAGTGGGACACACGTGTGGAAGATCAGATGGGGTTCATGAAAAGGCCCTCGTGGGGTATCTGACCGAAAATGAGGTCACTCCACTCATCTAATGAGCCACACGTATATGTTGAATCTGAACCGTTGATTATCCATTTTAACCATCAATGGTCTCATAAATCCTAAACCGCTTCAATACTGGAACGGCCTGGTTTTTGAGCTAGGGGGATTAACCACATGGCGCCCTGGATGACTTGGATTGCTTACACGTGTGTCATATTGACATATGTGGGATTCAAAGGGTAGGCTTTTAGCCTCAGTTTCTCACAACAGAGGCAAAATGTAAGACTTTTAGCCTCTGTTTCTGACCAACTGAGGCAAAATGGTGGACGTTTAGCTTAATTTTTGCTTCATGCATGATTTGAACGGTTTAATTTGTATGTCACGTGTATTTTCTAAGAAATTTCTAAGCTCATGTATATTATCCATCATACTCTGCCATAGTATCAAAATTTTTTTATTTTTTTACTTAATTTCAACTCTTCCGTTTGAACTTTGAAATGTTTTTATCCTGTGAGGAATTATTGATTATAATACGTGCCTGGCGTGTTTGCAGCATACAAACCGTTCTTCAATTCAGACAAGTGGTGACCATGGTTCGTAATCGGGACCGTTGGTTTGTTACACCTTATCGTCGATGGTCGTTATCTGGAATACAGATGGACAGTTGAGAAGTGAAATACAACAACAATCCACATTCAAAATGAAAATGTTCCAGATAACGGTGGCTGGATCTTCAAATTCAGGAGGCTTCTAGACCATGCTTCTTGACCAATGCTTTATGCCAAAGTCATCTAGCCTATAACTCAGGCCGATCCAAATCACAAGATCTAAGGCTCAGCCCAAAGCAAGTCAGACTTTAGTGGACCAACACAGCGTAGCCCAACTGTCATAGAGCTTGGATAACAAGCTTTTGGAGGTGGGCGTGTATGGGAACCTTCACATACACCTGTTGCAGATTGATCTGGACCGTCGATTTAGCCTGACCCACTTTTCACGATCTGCCTTGAAAACACCATACTAATGGGATGATCCAAACCATCCAGTCAGCAACATGCAAAAACTGATGAACAAGATTGTTCATAGAATATATGTTCGATTATAAATGTTCAGGACCATCCAATTGCGATGATTTAAACAGCGGCCACAATTACCATTTCCGTTTCCGCAAAATGCAGATGGACTAGATTGCATTGGACCCCATTCCCAATTTAGGGTATACTGAAGGTTCGTTTGGATGCAGGTAATGTTTGGACCACACCGTATATCCATTCAGAGAGACCATTCACCGTGATGTGTATGTTAAAAGTGACTTTTGCTAAGGACAAATTTTCTGAGTAAAAGTGAGAATTATCAACCAACTTTCCTCGGTATCTGAGGGCTTTTACTGGTGATTTATTTTCCTTAGTTAAACTAAGTTAAAACTATTGCATTTTTAGCTACGAAATAACTTTCCATTTATCGATGCAATTTAAATTTCTTCGTCATTTATAACTTTTTACCAAGAAAAAGTTTCGTATGTAGAGGCTCCTATCTTATCGAGAAAAATAATCCTCGGTAAAATTCCTACTTACCCAAGAAATGTGCATTTCGTAGGTGATTTATTCTTTTACCGAGGAAGTTTCTCTTTTGGAAAAAAATTTGCTTTTACCCAAGAAAACTTTCCTCGGTAAAATGGACAATCACCAACAAAATTACAAATTCTTGGGTAATTGGAGCTTTTAATCCATCTTTACCTAGATATTTATCCCTTTTACCAAGGAAAAGTTTCCTTGGTAAAAGCACATGAGTATTTACCTACAAAATTTTTATTTTCGTTGGTAAAAACATACTATTACCCAGGAAATTTATTTCCTTGGTAAAAATTTCCTAGGTAAAGGTGATTTTTCTTGTAGTGGTTCACCCGAGTGGGAATGATTTATGAATGGTTGGGTTGCTTTCTGAGTGGTTTGGATTGCATATAAATATCTTGGTGGTGTCCAAGAGGGTTTGAATGATAGTGAGCCCCCTTTTTACTGTTTCTAGTTGTGTGGCTCACTTGAGTTTCAGATTGGCTTGACTACTGGTCTCATGTGTCAACATGGGCCGCCAAAAGAGATGAAAGTGGTGGATTTCTTACAAACATATCATGGTGGACACCACCTGCGGTCACGAGTTATCTCAGTCAGCTTCAGTATCAAGCACGTCGGCCAAGATTAAGTGCTGCCAAGTCACCCAATACAGTGCTGCCATGACCGTGGGGCCCACCTTAATATATATATTTGTATATCTATACTGTCCATCTAATTTTTCAGATCATTTTAGAGCATGTACCCAAAAATGAAGCTAAATCAAATCTCAGATAGACTTAAACACAGGAAATAGTGTTGATTGACCATTAAAAACGTCTCGTGTGACACAAAAATTCTGTAGCAAGCTGGTTTTTCTTTTTTTCTTTTTTTTTTTTTTTTTTTTCAGGTCCGTGTGACCTTATTGGATAGGGTGGATATAGCATTAAGGTGGGCCCCACTGTCAGGGACGCACTGTGTTGTTGTGTGAGGCCAGCTTCGCATCTACTAGCTCCCTTAGGTTTGAAGGTAGGCGGAGCCACCATGGTGTTTGTGAAAATTCTATGTTGTCCATCAATTTTTTCATATCATTTTAGGTCATGAACCAAAAAAGAGGGAGATCCAATGTCCAAGTGGACCACACTATTTCGACTTTAACTAATGGTTGTCACAAAATTCCATCCATTATCTTCCAAAAAGACAATTTTACCCTTTTTTCTAACCTTATGTCCCTGCGCAACAGCTGCGAAATCCACTCCATTGCTTAACTATGTCATGGCCCCACAATGATTTGTGGTCCATACTTCATGGATAATGGTTTCATGACACAAAAAATGAGAAAGATTGAAATCCCACGTGGACCCCACAAGAGGTAACCATGGCAATTAAAACCTACCATTAAACATACTAGGGTTCATTTCCTGTGGTGTGGTCCACTAGAGATTTGAATATGCCTCATATTTAGTCCCATATCCTAAAATGACCTCAAAAAATGGATGGATTGTGTGAATGTAACACATTTGTCATGTTGGGGCCCACAAATTTTGAAGCTCGAATGTGGAAGGTGGTGTTGGGAACCGGATTTCATGCAAAAGCCTTTGGCAGCAAGTTCCTATACTAGGAACCTAGTAGGGGCCCACTGTGATGTTTGTGATAAATCCACCCGGTCCATTCATTTTGTGAGCTCATTTTAAGATATTCGACAAAAAATGATTTGGATCCAAGACTCAAGTGGGCCACACAAGATGAAACAACGAGGATTGGGCAACCACCATTGAAACATTTCGTCTGTCCAGAAAAGTTTTGCATCAGCTATTTTTTTTTCTTTTTCTTTTTCAGTTCATCCCAGCCGGAATGACCTTATAAACGGTTTGGATGTTGTGTAAACCTGAAGTTGGAGCTCAGGAAGTTTCATGGTGGGAATATCTTTCCCCAGTTTTTCTTCTCTTGTGGCCCACTTGACTTTTGGATTTCGACTTAAATTTGGTCTAATGTCCTAAAATGATCTCAAAAAATGAATGGATGGGGTGGATTTATAGTAAACATCATGGCGGGCTCCACCTAGGTTTCCCGCCTGTGAAAGGCTTTCCTGGAAATACATGTATCTGTTGGGACGCGAATTAGCTACTAACAGCATGGTAGCGAGATTCCCACGGAAGTGATGTCACCAAGTTCCGTGGGCCCTACCATGATGTATGTGTTATATCCACATTATCCATCCATTTAGAGAGATCATTTTAGGGCATTAGTCAAAGAATGAGGCAGATCTAAAGCTCAAGTGGACCCGACCACATAAATCAGTGGGGATTAAATAAGCTGATATTTATTTTTTCCCTTCCTACAAGTCTTTGGTAACTTATGAACAGGTTGGATCTAAAATAAACATTATGGTGCGTGCTAGGAAGGTTTCAATGGTGGCCATTACTATCCTCATTGTTTTCTGTGGTGGGATCCACTTGTGCTTTGGATCTACCACATTCTTTGGATTATTCCCTAGAATGATCTCTCCAAATGGATGGGTGGTGTAGATACAATACATACATCATGGTGGGGCCCACAAAACATGGTGGCATCACTTTAGTAGCGAATCTACTATTGTACCCGTTAGTAGCTAATCCGTGTGTCCTGCAATTGGAGGATTACTACCACACGTCAGGGACTCATCATGGGACTCACCTTGATGTATAGTTTGTATCCACATCGTCCACCTCTTTCTCCAACTCATTTTAGGGCATGAACCCAAAGATGAATCAGATCCGAGGTCCGAGTGGGCCACACCACCTCAAAACAACGGCATGAAACCCAATGTGGACAGCAGTCCACTCATGGACCCCACTATGATGTTTTTATTAGATCCACACTAACCATTTGGTTCCTCATAATGTTGTAGAGTATGGGTCAAAAAATCATACAAATCTGAATCTTCAGTGGCCCACACCACTTGAAACAGTAGTGATAGTGACACCCGCAGTTGAACTAGTCCGAGTTTGGACTATTGCTCACTTTTGGAACCCACCTGGATATGTTTTAGGAAATCCAAGTGATCCATCATCTTCCCCAACCATTTTTCTGGCTTAAGATAAAAAATGAACCATATCTAACTTCTCAATAGGCAGCACCAATCGAAACAGTGGGATCGATAGGTGTCCATTGTTTCGATGGTCATGGGCCCCGCTATGATTCCTTTGGAAATTCACTCCACTCAATCTCTTGGTCAGTGGGTTGTAGGTCTTTTGACAAAAAACAGCCCAATCATATTTCCAGGTGGGTCATACCGAAAGAAATAGTGGGAAGTGTGATTGGGGCTTTTACGGTTGGACCACTATATGGACCTCACCTTGATGTATCTGTGAAATCTATTTGGTCCATCTTTCTTACTGCTTCATTAGGGAGCATGTGACCAAGAATTAGGCAGATCCACAACTCAAGTGGGACGTACCATAAAAAAAGTGTGAAAACGACCACTTTTTAAGCAATTATGGGCCACACATCGATGTCCAAGATCATCCACCCCACAAAAATTGATCCATCAGGATATTTTAGGCCCTGATATAAAAGATCAGCCCCATCCAATCATCTGATGGACAATATCATAAAAAATAGTGTGTAAAAGGGCCCAAACAGCCACGATTGGAACATTCTTGGGCCCCACCTTGTTGGGCCCACTTTATAGTTGATATTGGGCTTGGTTGTGGACCAATCAGGTGTACTTGTGAGGGAGTTAAAGTGTTAGGCTAGTTAAGGACTACCTTGAAGTGATGTATTAAGCGAATAAAATATAATGATTGTAGATCTGAAATTCACTGATAACTCAAGCTTGTGACCGAACTAATGAGAATTTGACAGGTGAGTAATCCCACCATAATTCCTATTCATTACAATTAAATTATTTTTTTGTTGATATGATGAGTTGAGGTGAATTTTGAATAAAATGAATCTATGTTGAGTTGTAAATGATAATTTGTTGAGCATGCATGTGGTTGGAAAATGAGAAAAGAGGAACAAGTTGTGTGGTTTACCTCTCACATGGTGAGATGGGCTATTGATATGGTTTACCTCTCACATGGTGAGATGGGCTATTGATATGGTTTACCTCTCGAATAATGAGATGGACAATTTAATATGATTTATCTCTAATATAGAGATATATGACAGAGTGGTGAAATTTGGACATGAGGATTACCTGCATCATAATTCATGCATCATGTTAACTTCCAGGAGGATCTCTCCTGAAGACTGGTAGGTACTTAAGTACTCGATATCTTAGGGACTCATCATGGATGCTTACACAATAGTGGAAGCCTACCTACTTGGTTGGGTATAGATGCCGACCCTAGGGTTGATGCGGGTTAATGGATTCCAACTCAAGCATGTGGACGGACTTCCCACTAATCCATGCATCATCCATACATAACATGTTTGCATACATTTAACATTAATAAATATGGTTGGATGTTCCTATTTTAACTGTCATGCATATGAACTATGATGGGTTTCACTCACTGGGCATCCCAACTGACGGGTGTGAATTAAATATATACAGATGGTATAAATGAGATACATGAGCAAGAGCTTGAACCAGTAGAAGAACCACCAAATTTGTAGCATTACTTGATGGAGAAAGAAATAGCCGCTATTAATCAAGATGTTTAGCCAATTGTTTTATTTTATTTATGTTTTATGACATTATTAATAAGTTTCAAATGACTAGACTATTGTGTATATATTTTATTGATTATTTAATAATGGTTTATGAACTTAGTACATATGTAATCTTGTACTTCTATAATAGTTTGACTCTTAAGTTAGTGCAGTTGTGCACGAGTCATACCCCACAACCTGGGCCTAAGGGTGCACACTCTATGTCTAAATTTCGGGGCATGACACATTATGTACACTACATTACTGACTACATGCGTCAAAAAATAAGGTGAATTCAAATCTAGAGTCAGCCCAACGTTAGGAAACAGTTGGAATTAAAACCCACGATTGACACATCTCAGTCCATCTTAGGCCCACTTTGAGCATTAGATCTCCATCATTTTTTCGCGTATGCCATAAAATGTATTGGAAAATGTAGATGGACATCTTGGATTTCCTAGAATAATCAAGGTGGGCCTCACGTACGGTCGAGGTTAGGTTGTCATGGGAATAAACCACAGTCAAGACCATGATGTTTTCATAAAACATGGATTGCGTCTGACTCCAGTCGGACCTTTAAGCGTCTGACCAGTGCGTGTTGAAATCGAATTCGCGGAAGATTTAGGGCCTACACTTTCATTAAATGAGGAGATTTCACGGCCAAGATTCGGGTGCCGTTAGGCTGCATTATACTTGACCTTGACAAAAACGAAAATAGAAAACTCATTTGTTCGTAGGAGCGGCTTGCCTATGACACCTGGCCGGGGCTACGTGGGATCCACAGGGAAGTCCATGACAAATCCACTACGTCCATATGTTTTTAAAGACAAAAATAGGACAAGATTCTAAAAATCAGGCAAATTCAAAACTCAAGGTGGGCCACACCAACAAAACAGTGGGAACACCAACGTCCACCATTGAAACCTTCCTGGAGTTGACCATGATGTTTATGTGTCATCCAAACCGTTCAAAGAATTATTAACACTCAGATAAATGGTAAGAAAAAGTTTCATGCATCCTGATGCAAAACTTTTATCACCGCTAAGTGTTCAATACCCACCGTTTAGGGTGGTATGGCCCATCTAAGTTTTGGATCTGCATTATTTTTAAAATCCTATCCTACCATGGTCTTCCAAAACAGATGGACATTATGGATTTGTCACCGACATCCTTGTGGATTCCACACAGCCCCAACCACAGGCAATCTGCTCCCTGTGGATCCCACACCACAGAAAAATGAGGCGGATCCAAATCTTAAGTGGACCACACCATAGAAAAAACAAATGAATGCCTTGAATCTCGCACATACATGGCAAATGCAGGAGAGTAAGATATGGATAACTACTTGCGGGTAGCCATGACATGGCTACGTCGAGGCATGAGAACACGTCAAGGTATTGTGGTTATTATCCATCAGGAGAATGTATGTTTGATTGGGGCCATGTTCGGTGATCCAAACCGTTGATCTGAGAAGATATAGAACTGATGGTCACTGCCTAGAAAAATTTCCAGATTGAAAGGTCTGAAGCTTCTATAAATGCCCCAAGACATAACAGTTGATCAAATAACCCAAATTTAGAAGAAAAGAATTAAATAATCAAATGGTTGAAATAGTTCAATATAAGAGTTTTCAATTTGTCCCATCCACGGTGAGGCCCACTATATGAACGGTTTCGAGCATTTAAACATGACCGAAATCCAACTGCAACATATCCTAACCTCACCACGTGGATGTATTGCAACACACCTCTGACATAGTTCCATTTGGGTTAGTTGGCATCCACATAGCCCATCTGGACCATTCACAGGGATGTCGGTGACAAATCCACTATGTCCATCTGTTTTGGAAGACCATGGTAGGACTGGATTTAAAAAATAATGCAGATCCAAAACTTGGATGGGCCATACCTAGAGTTGGGCAACGATTCGGGCCAAGCCGAGTTAGCGCTAGTTTGGTTTGGCTTGTTTTTGTACCACCGCAGTTTGTGGATGGGTTTGGTTTGGGTTTCGGGCTAACCCATGCGGCCCGAGTTTGGTTTGCTCCAGAAAAATCTGATTCGAGCCGAGATCGGTTTGGTCGAAAATTTCGAACCGGCCTGGCCAAGTTCAAACAGGCAACGGCTCTTTTTTTCCATGTTTATTTAATTAGAAAAGAATTTAAAATGTTAGAAAAAAAAGTACAAATGTATCTTACTATATGATGTTTAACATCCTCCAGAGGAGTGCAACTTCAAAATAGACATGGAAGAGTGTTTTCCAAACAAAAGTATGCAAGCATAATTTTACAAGTGCATAGTGTGCATTCATGTATATGTATTATGCATTATCCATGTCATCATGTATATGTATTATCCATGCTGTCGATCTATTTTACATATCATTTTAGGACATGATCCCAAAATGGAATCATATCCAAAGCTCAAGTGGATCACACCACAGGAAACAGTGTGCTTATAATGTATGAGCTGAATCAAACCGAGCTGAATCAAATCAAGCTTCGAGCCAAGCTGAGCCGGTACTGCCTAAGTTTGAGCTTGGTTTGTTTTTTCAAACGAGCTTGACTCGGAGGCTTGGTTTGGTTTGAACTTCCATTCGAACCAATCAAAGCCGAGCTTTTTTGAACCAATCCGAGCCGAGCTTTCCAGCTGGCTTGGTTTGTGCCCACCTCTGGCCATACCACCCTAAACAGCGGGTATTGAACACTTAGCGGTGATAAAAGCATTGCATCAAGATGATACTTTTTATTACCGTTTATCTGAGTGTTAATAATTCTTTGAACAGTTTGGATGACCCATAAACATCATGGTCAACTTTAGGAAGGTTTCAACTGTGGACGTTGGTGTCCCAGCTGTTTTGTTGGTGTGGCCCACCCTGAGTTTTGAATCTGCCTTTTTTTGTAGAATCCTGTCCTATTTTTATCTTTAAAATCGTATGGATGTAGTGAATTTGTCATGGACTTTTGTGATCCCTTTAATGGTAGACGTTCAATCCATGAGATTTGGATCTTCTTCATTTTTGGGCTCGTGTCCTAAAATGATGTGGAAAAATGGCTGGACGGCATGGATAAAAGAGATATATCATGGTGGGAGCCATAGAGCACCGTCCAGTAGCTAGGGGCTACGCAATCCGTGTCCCCGTTGCCGCAGCAGATTAATGGGTTTTTGAATTAGTATGACCCGGACCTAACCCAACATCATGTGGACTTGACCGTAAGGCCTACCTTGAAGTATGTATTGCATATCCACGCCGTCCATCCATTTTCCCGGCTCCTTCTAAGCTATGAACCAAAAAAACTAATAAGTAGGTCTAAACGTCAGTTGGATCATAACATAGGAAACGGTGTTGATTGAACCCCACCATTAAAAACTTCATAGGGCCCACTGTAATGGCCGCCTTAATGTTTATTTACAATCCAATAATGACATAAAAAACTGGATGAAGGGAAAAAAAAAAAAAAAATGAAATATTCACTTGATTCAAAACTTTTATAGCCCACAAAAAGTTTTTCATGGGGGAGTTCAATCAGCATTGTTTCCTATGATATGGTCCACGTGTCATTTGGATATGCTTAAATTTTTTTATTCATGTCCTGAGAGGAGTTGGTAAAATGGATGGATACATCAATGTGGCCCCCCGCTAGGGCCACACCATGTAGGTGAGACCGGTTCTGCACTTAATCTTGAAGCCTTTTTAACCTACGACGGAGTAGATCTTTTAACTTGGATGCGGTTTGCATACCGTATTTGTGGGCCCCACCATGATGTATGTATTTTCTCGGCATAGTCCATCAATTTAATTTGTGAGATCATCTTATCGCGGAAATGTCACATATCTAAATTTCAGGTGGACCACACCATAAGAAATAGTGTTGGGCGTTCAATCACCACTATTTCCCTTCATCCGGGTGACCTAATCAACAAGTTGGATGGAAAATAATCATTTCGGTGGGCCATTGGAAATTTTTAATAGTGGACGTTCAATCACCACTATTTCTTATGGTGTAGTCCACCTTAGATTTGGATCTGCCTCATTTTTGTGCTCAAGCCCTTGAGGATCAAGAAAAATGGATGGATGGCATGGATAAAATACATATATCATGGTGGGCCCACATTGCAACAACAAGTAGCCACGTACCAATGCAATATGCGTCCGGAAGAAGTTTCAGGATTTTCTTTTCGTTTTTAAGGATTTTTTTCTTACTAATTATACTTCATCCACTTTATAATTTTCTTACACAACCTTATGGGTATTTTTGTCATTTTAATAAAGCATATAAGGAAAATTAAGAAAATTTAACATAAGGTATTCCTTTGACAATAACTTAATTAACGAGGTCTCTCAGTGAAAAATTAATTTAAAAAGGTACTCGGATGTAATTACCGAATTAATGAGGTACTATTATGTAAAAATCCCTAAGTAAAAAACACGCTTACCACGTGTTGAAACCTTATCTCCATGCCACGTGTTGAAACCTCCTCTACGTAAAAACCTTTTCTACATAAAAAAAAAACCCTTATAAAAAAAAAAACAAAACACATAATCACGATGCGACCAGTGACGTTGCCCTCTTTAAGACCGCCGCTACCACACAATAAAAAAAAAAAAAGAAAAGAAAAAAAAGGACATTGTAGCGGATAAGGCGAGACGTTCGGACTCGCCCTAGACGATGCGGCCCTTACCGTGGGTCCCACTTTCATGAATTTTTTATATATCCAGTCCGTCCATCCGTTTTTTTAGGTCCGTTTAGAACATTTTCCAAAATTAAAGCCAATCCAATATTAGGTGTTCGACACAATGGAAAACAGTGGTGATTGACCATTAAAAGGCCACAAAAGTTTTGGATCAAGCTGATTTTTTTTTCCCCTTTTCTCGAGGCTTATGTATTCTTATCAACTGATTGGATAGCAAATAAACACTACGTAAAGAATAAGATGCTCCCTAAGAAGTTTTTAATGGTAGGGAGTTTGATCACCACTGTTTATTTGCCCGGGTCCACCTGATATTTGGATCTGCTTCATTTTTTGGAAATGTCATAAAATAATATGTAAAAAGGGATGAACGACATGGATACAGATTACATATATTAAGATGGCCCTACGGTGAGGGCCGCAATGTCTTGCGTGAGTCACCGGTCTTACCTAATAGGCTCCGACATTACCTCGAAACCCCGCCTACCCCAAAAAAAACCCCGCCGGTGGCCAATCTTAGGCATAAAGAGAGGGTGGCTCGAATCTCACCTACACGGTGACAGCTAGAGCATAAAGGCATAAAGGGAGGGTGGCTCGAATCTCACCAATCTTAAAGGCATAAAGGGCGGGATGGGTACGGTTGGTGCTCAACCCTATCAAAAAAACAAAAAACAAAAACAAAAACAAAAAAAAAAAGAATAAAAAAAAAGGAAAGGAAAAGAAAAAATACCGACATTATTGGAGCGGATAAGGCGAGACCTCAGACTCACCCTAGACAATGCGGCCCTTATCGCGGTTCCCACTTTCATGTATTTTTTATATATCCAGTTCGTCCATCCGTTTTTTCAAGTCCGTTTTGAACATTTTCCAAAAATTAAAGCCAATCCAATATTGAGGTATTATGACTTGGTAGAGGGTACTCCAACTTGGTATTGTCCCGTGTTCGGTAAGGCCACTGCCTAGTATCCGGCTTTCCTCGTTGTCCAGTGTTCGGCCGCGTTCCTGTGGGTCGTGTTCCTATTTATAAGACTCTTGATAAAATTAAGGTATTCTGGCTTCGTCAATACTGCTGATTGAATACAAAATTTAATAAATACTTGACAATCATGTATGCATCACATTTGCACGTGCATTGGTCTGACGTTGCTGCTGGGTGGTAACCCCACCATTTATTTTTTCGGAACATAACATTTGTACATCATGGTTGTATGCATTATTCAGCTAGAATAGGAACATGATTGTGATGTTGTGCTATCTACTGATGCTGGGGGTAGGTGTGAAAGGCCCACCATTTGTTATACTTCATTACCTGTACTTAATTGTGTTGATAACATGTTTAACTTAGGAAATGGTAACACTGAGTATGATTACTCACTCCCACCTGGGGGTGTTTTAAAATACCAATCAGTTATTTAGATGCAGGAGTTGCTGGCACATGATGCATGAGATGCAAGACCTGTTGTCTTACCTATGTCGTGCGTTTCATTTTCTACCTTGAAATGGACGTCTTGGGTCAATATTCTTAAAGATTTCATTGTACATGTATATATTGAGCCCCGACTGAGTGGACTCCTTGGTTGTGTGGATGATTGTATGTATTTACACTTTAATTCAGACTATACTGTACACTGTTCAGCTTAAATCTCTATTTATGAGCCGATGTTATGGATTTGTGCTATTAAACTATATTTCCGTAAAATACAGTCACTCTGGAAGAGTCGGGAGCTGCAGACTACCCGACACCTGATTTTCGAGGCGTGACAAGTTAGTATCAGAGCATGAGTTGAGAAATAAACTGAGCCAGTGCGTTGGGGACTCACCATAAACTACATATTGGCGTACTCTGAATGTTGAACATAGCGACAATGAACCTTAGAACAAAATTTCTCCTTTATATGATGATTGTGAACTTGAACATAAAAACGTTGAAGACTAGGATGGCCCTGGTCTGTGATGTCGAGTGTAAAATGCCTTGCCTGTGATGAGATTAACTTAGAACAAGTAATACACTAGTTCCGAGTGTGAAGAGAGGGACTTTCAGTTGAAAATCCAAGAAAACCTGAAATTCACAAGTGTTTATGGACTTTAGTTTCAACAAGTTTGTCGTTTAAAATAATTTTGCATTTTTATCACTCAAATTTTTTTTTTAATTTTTTTGGTGACTTTTTGACAAGTCTAATTTTATCCCTCAAAATTTCACCCAATTCTGAGTTCTAGAGAAAATTTTAAAATTCTTGAAGTACCAGCTTCCTGAACCTTATTGTTATAGTCAAAATTAGCGGAGATCGTCTGCTCGAGGCTTCTTATTTTCTTCATGATGTCCAGGTCCCGCGAGCACCTTTATTTGACTATCGAGAACGTCTGTTCGCGACTCGTATATTCGGACGATGCTCCGATCCCGCGAGCACATTTATTCGACTATCGAGAACGCCTGTTCGCGTCTCGCATATTAGGAAAAACGGCGCACGGTTACCAAGTCTTCGAGCCCTTGTGGTCGATAGTCGAATATTGGAAGGCGAGAGAAGTTGTTTTTGACCTGCGAGCAGTCCTTATCACGAGTCGTTGAAAGGTGTCGCATCTCAATGTATGAGCACTTGGTCTCGTGAGCATCTTCCTGCATGCGAATAGCTTTCCGATAAATCAGTGATGACATTCCTTAGCCTTCAGTACCAGCAGCCCTTATAGGCCGATTTTGGGCTTATCTTCTTCTATGGTTCTGAGTCTCAAGGGATTGCTATCAAGGAACGTAACTGATCGGATGAGTAATTGGATTAGATCACTCCTCTATCTAAGGGAAAGTAGGATAAGAATCTTATCCCATGAAATCAGTAGACAATCTCGGCATCTTACGTAACATAGTGGGATGGCTGAATCTATATAAAGGAATGGATCCATCAATGAAAAGGTACACAATACTCAATCTTTAACCCCCGTTGGTTAATTCTCTTTTCTACCTCACTCTGACTTTAGCATCGGAAGGCCAACGGCTGGACGCCGGCCACCCTTAGGTGTTTTTTTATTCCTTTCAGGTCTACGGAGAAAATTCCTTGGAAAGAAGGTGAACAGTTGGAGGACCTTACAGAATTCGACGTAAACAGTTTGGCGCCGTCTGTGGGAGCGATTTGATCATCACAGTCAATCGTTCTATCAAGCCCTTTCTATTATGCCTCCTAAGAAGACAGTTCATCCTTCCACATCAAGGCAAACATTACCTCCGCCTGACGTGACAGAATCAGCTCCTGTTCCTCAAAACGTTTCAATAAATATCCCTCAAGGAGCTCCAAACGCGCCATCGGCAAACCCATTGCTTGAGGCTTCCGGAAGTCAAGAAGATGTTATGCGTTTCCTCGGAAACACACTCTTAAACCTCAGCGCTGGATTTAAAGCTCTGTCAAATCGACTCGATCAGCATTTCTTAGGGCCTCAGAGACTGCCTTCCGAAGGGTTACCTGCACAATCCATACCGGTGGTTTCCAGACATTCTGCGGACGAGCCACAGGTCCAACCAAATCATCCTCCATCCAACCGAATGCCGGTTGGCAACCAACCCCCTGTGCAACCTCCACATTCTATACATTCTAGTGCTTCTCGCCAACAGCAACTTCAAGGGTCCACCGTCGAAACATTAGGTTATACTTTACCATGGGAAGGAGATCTCCAAAGAATCCATGATCGTTTTGACGATATGGAGCAGCGCTATCAGGCGAGTCGACCGTCTGCCGTTGTGGCAATGATACATCAATCCGAGTTCCCCTTCACCAGCGAAGTCATGGAAGCACCATTGCCTAGGAAGTATTGTACGCCTGTTATCACCCCATATACAGGTATTGGCGACCCTCTTAAACACCTGGAAACATATAGGTCTCTTATGGAATTGGAGGGACACGGCTCGAAAATTATGTGTAGGGCTTTTTCCCTAACTTTGAAGGAAGCAGCGCGCACGTGGTTCCGAGGGCTAAAGCCTCGATCTATCGGCTCCTTTTCATAGCTATCGGAACTGTTCCTCTCCCAATTTATGAGAAGCATCCGTATCAAAAAACCAGCATCTCACCTAATGGATTTGAAACAGCAGCATGGGGAAACAATAAAGGAGTTTACAGTGCGGTTTACAACCGAAGCAGTCCAAACTGAAAGTTATACCGAAGAAAAAGGCCTCACCGCCTTAATAGCAGAGATCACCAGTGAAAGATTCAGATTTGCGTTGGATAAGAATCCTCCCAAAATTATGACTGAATTCCAAGCTAAAGCTCAGAAATATATCAATGCAGAAGAGGTGGCATTAGCGCGTCATGGTATACAAGGCAAGAAACGCAAGTCAGAGGAGGTCCCTTCTTCGGAGAAAAAGTATAGGTGCGATCGGCGTAATCGCTCTCCCAAGAAAGTTTACTCTGGTAAGTATCGTAACTACACCCCCCTTAATCGGCCTCCGGAAAAGGTGCTAATGGAGATTAAGCATAAACCGTATGTGAAATGGCCCGCAAAAATAAAATCCAACCCGGAGAAGAGGGACAAGAGCAAGTTCTGTTATTTTCATAAAGACCATGGGCACACTACCCAAGATTGTATAACTTTGCGTGACCACATTGAGGCTCTTATTCGGAAAGGCCATCTTCAAGATTATGTTGTCCGGCAAGGTCGCTCGCCCAAGAGGGGAGAAGCCTCGCAACAACGGAAGAAATCACCTCATCAACATAATCCGCAAGAAGATGCTGAGCCCACTGGGGAGATACGGACCATCGTCGGGGGACCTGCTTGTGGGGGAGATTCTTGGGCCTCAAGGAAAGCATACGCTCGTAAGGTGTCAAGGAAACCCCAGCATATCTATTGGCTGGAGAAAACACCCAACGCATAAAAAATCAGTCATCCACCAATTTCCTTTTCCCTCGAAGACGCTGAGGGACCACTTCCCTCACGAAGACTCCATCGTGGTCACACTAAAGGTATCTAATTATTTAACTCATCGTATTATGGTGGATACAGGTAGCTCAGCCGATATTCTGTACCTGGAGAAAATGGCACTTGCCAGAAGCCTACTCAAGCCAATCTCGACTCCCCTCGTCGGTTTCGGGGGCGAGGTGGTAATGCCTGAAGGAAGCATTGATCTTCAAGTCACTCTTGGGGAAAGTCCGGCGAAGACTACCATCTTCATAAACTTCCTCGTGGTAGATCGAAAGTCAGCATATAACCCCATTTTGGGGCGACCATCGCTTAATAAGGTTGGGGTAGCCTTACATCCTTTGTATTTGTGCGTCAAGTTCCCTACCCCAAATGGTGTTGGGGTTGTACGAGGGAATAAAAAAGAGGCTCGGTCCTGTTATGAGATAGCCCTACAAGATCGAAAGAAAGCGCAAGCAGCACCCATTATGATGATAGCACAAGATTCACCTAATTCCTCGACGGACAACTCGTTAGATCCAAGAGATCGAACGCCCTCCAGTCGGGAACTCCTGGGGAAGATACAGTGGCGATTCACTTAACCCAAGACGACTCGTCCAAAGTTGTTTACACGGGATCCTTTTTGAAGATTGCATTCCGAGATGAGTTGACCCGTCTCCTCACCGAATATCAAGACGTATTCGCTTGGTCTCACAAAGATATGCCAGGTATTGACCCCAACATCATCGCATATCGTCTGAATATCGACCCGAAGCATAAGCCCGTACACCAGTGCCGACGTGCCTTCACTGCAGAAAGGCAGATAGCAATCAAAGCTGAAGTCGAGAAGCTGCTTACGGTCAATTTCATAAAAGAAGTTGACTACCCAGAATGGGTCGCGAACGTAGTTATCGTCCGGAAAGCTAATGGAAAATGGAGAATGTGCGTCGACTATTCGGATTTGAACAAAGCGTGCCCCAAAGATAGCTTCCCAATGCCGCGGATCGACCAGCTGGTCGATTCAACAGCTGGGCATGCCCTGTTTAGTTTTATGGACGCTTATTCTGGTTACAACCAGATCATGATGCATCCACCCGATAGCCAACATACTGCCTTCATCACGGATCG
The DNA here is from genome assembly GCA_003013855.2 of Liriodendron chinense. Lineage (NCBI taxonomy): Eukaryota > Viridiplantae > Streptophyta > Magnoliopsida > Magnoliales > Magnoliaceae > Liriodendron > Liriodendron chinense. Next base: position 40,965 of record PVNU02000198.1, on the reverse strand, counting down.
AGGACTATATTGTTACCAAGTAATGCCGTTTGGTCTTAAAAATGCAGGGGCCACCTATTAGCGCCTCGTCAATAAAATATTCGCTGCCCAAATCGGCAGGAATATGGAGGTCTACGTTGATGACATGCTCGTGAAAAGCATCGTAGAAGACGATCATCTTTCTGATCTTCGAGAAGCCTTCGACCTGATGAGGAAATATCAGATGAAGCTGAATCTAGAAAAATGTGCGTTTGGAGTATCTGCAGGAAAATTTCTCGGATTCATGGTCGGCCAGCGAGGGATTGAGGCAAATCCTGAAAAAATAAAAGCGTTAATAGAGATGAAATCCCCGACCACTCTTAAGGACGTCCAACGTCTGGCTGGTCGTATTGCATCGTTAAATAGGTTTATCTCGCGAGCATCTGACAAATGCTTACCCTTCTTCAAACTCCTTCGTGCTACAGTCAAATCTAATTGGGAGTGGACACCACAGTGCGAAGAAGCTTTTCAACAACTGAAGCAATACATGAGCACACCCCCTATTTTATCTAAACCTGTTGCACACGAGCAACTCATTCTTTATCTATCTGTGTCCTCCACGGCCGTTAGCGCCGCTTTAAAAAGAGAAGATTTCGGGGTGCAAAGGCCCGTTTATTATATCAGTTGAGCAATGGTTGACGCAGAAACTCGGTACTCTGATATGGAAAAACTGGCCCTAGCTTTGGTCACGGCAGCTCGAAAACTGCGACCTTACTTTCAAGCTCACGTTATCCTGGTACCAACAAATCATCCGCTACGACAGATCCTTAAAAAACCTGAGGCTTTCGGACGTTTAACCAAATGGGCGGTCGAGATTAGTGAGCACGACATATCGTTTTGCCCCAGGACTGCAGTCAAAGGTCAGGCCGTAGCTGACTTTATCGCCGAGTTCACGTACTCCTCTCCTGGTGATAATGCCCGGACCAGCGAATAGCCTGTCTGGTCGCTCTTCGTGGACGGATCCTCACGAACCACTGGTAGTGGAGAGGGCCTAATTCTAGTCGCTCCAGACGGATCGCATTTCCAATACGCTTTACGTTTCGATACTCACGTCTCAAATAATGAAGCGGAATATGAGGCCCTGATAGTTGGCCTCGAACTAGCAACTGTCCTTTCGATTCAAAATTTGCTCATTCACAGCGACTCTCAGCTCATTGTCAACCAAGTTCTCGGTGAATTCGAGGCTAAAGAAGAAAGGATGGCCTTATACAAATCTCGAGTACTGATCTTGCTCGCCAAGTTGAAGAATTATGAAATAATCCATATTCCTTACGAGAAGAATCAACTCGCGGATTCCTTGGCAAAACTTGCCTCTGCACCAGAATCTGAGCTATCATATTCAACTCTTATCGAGCATCTTCAGAAGTCGCGTATCGACCAAGTAATTCTCGAGCAGGTGATTTCGGTGCAACCGTCTCCATGTTGGATGGATCCCATACTCCTTTATCTCAGAGACGGATACCTTCCAGACGATAAGAAAATCGCACGGAAAATTCATCATCGAGCCGCCCGATATACCTTACAAGATGGGATACTGTTGCGTAAGAGTTTTTCCTTGCCCTATTTAAGGTGTCTTCATCCAGAAGAAGCATATCGTGTCCTAGATGAAATACACCAGGGCGCATGTGGCAACTACCCCAGGGGGCGATCCCTAGCATATAAGGCGATGAGGCAAGGATATTATTGGCCCACTATGAAAGCAGATGTAATTGAATTCTCTAAAAAATGTGACAAGTGCCAGCGATACTATCCTATACCTCATGTACCGTCCGAGCAAATGACTCCTGTTGATAGCCCTTGGCCTTTCGCGTAATGGGGGGTCGATATCATCGGGCCCTTGCCTACTGGAAAAGGACAAAACAGATTCGCGATAGTGGGGGTTGATTACTTCACCAAATGGGCCAAGGCAGAACCATTAGCCAAAATTACCGAAAAACAAACTACCAAGTTCATATGGAGAAATATCATATGCCGTTATGGGCTCCCCCACACTATAATTACCGACAACGGAACGCAGTTCGACAATGCAGCTTTCGATGAATTTTGTGACAAGTGGAAGATTCGCAACATCCGCACCTCTCCGTATCATCCTCAGGCAAATGGGCAAGTTGAGGCAGTGAATAAAATTATTAAGCACCACCTAAAGACCAAGCTTGGCAAATGTAAAGGTATGTGGCCAGAACTTCTGCCAGAAATATTATGGGCATATAGAACTACAACCCGTACATCAACAGGCGAAACTCCTTTCTCTTTAGCATTTGGCGTCGACGCGGTAGTACCAGTTGAAATTCAGGTACCTTCGTATCGAATCGAACAGTATGATCTCGCGCGTAACCAAGAAAGCCTTCGACATCACCTCGATCTTTTGGAAGAACGGAGAAACGCCTCTCAAATGCGAGCAGCCGCATATCAACAACGTATTGCTCGCTACCGAAATGCTAAAGTTCGACCTAGGTCTTTCCAACTCGGTGACTTAGTCCTCAGACAAAATCTCGGGGTTCCTGCCCGGTCGCTTGATCCAAATTGGGAAGGCCCGTATCGGGTGGTTAAAATTGTACAACCCGGTACTTATTACCTTGAAGATATGCAGGGGAGACCTGTACGTCGCCCTTGGCACGTGGAACACTTGCTACAATATTTCCCTTAATTCGATGTATCTCTCAACATCATTCAAATAAATAAAGATGGAAGAAATCTTTTGGTCGCTACCCCATTTCCTTGGGTTTGAATAGCCCAGAAGAGAATACATATATTCTCTTGGCCAATTGCCTACCTTTGGTAGGGTTAAAATCGCCATTGATGGTCGCGTTTCCATTATATGGATTAAAAATAACCCTGAAGAAGAACATGTGTTCTCTTGACCAGTCTTCTACCCTTGGTAAAATTGGAGTCTCAATCGATAGATCAGTCTATCTCCATGAGGGTATGGTCATCACGACCCCCCGGATTGAGCATAACTCATTTCTCAATCGATAAATCAGTCTATCTCCACGAGGGTATGGTCATCACGACCCCCCGGGTTGAGCACAACTCATAACTACTTATTAAACAAGAAGGCATTCATTGCAACTCATAACTACTTATTAAACGAGAAGGCATTCATTGCATAAAAAGGAGACGAGAGGAAATAAGAATATCATCAAAAATATCTTTTTATTGATAATCAATTGTTTACAAAATTTGCTCATAAGTACAGAGGAGAGAAAGGAAACAAAAAAATCAATATCTGGGAGGAGCCGCGCTCTCGACCTCAGGGCCCATTTCTGGAACCCCTCCAGCCCGAGTGGCTTCGGTCACCTCATTCTCGGCCGCAGCTTGCTCCTCTGCAGCTATGATGGTCGCGACTCGACCGAATTCCCCCATATCAAAAGATGGAGACATCCGTTGCACTACTCGTAGTGCGAAATCGCGACCAGCATTATATGACTCGTATCTTTCCTCGTCATATAGCTGCGAGGTTCGGAACTCGGAGATTGCCCGAGCCCCTTCCTCAGAGAGCATCTTGACCAAGGCGACTCTCTCCTCGTCCCAGTGGATCGAGTCATCCTTGAGCTGCGCGAGAGTGGAGCGCTCTTTTTCCAAGCTGTCGCTAACTTCCTTGAGCTGCGACTTGGCCTCTGCGAGCCGCTCCTCCAGCGAGATCTTGTCTTGACAGAAGATCTCCCTCTCTTTCTGCATTCTCCTTGAACTTCGCGAGCTTGGCGAAGTTGGAGTCTAGAGCCTGGTACCTATCGGTCAGGACTTGGACTTTTTCAATGAGGATCTTCTTCTCCTCATCTCTCTTCGAGATCATTGCCTCACGGGACTTGAGGAGCTGATCCCTGCCTTGGACCGCCTTCTCCAAGGCGATCCTCTTCCCTTCCGCCTCATCGATCACGCGACGGGCGGTGACGATATCACGCCTCGTCCGCAAGATAAGATCCAAGCCCTGCAAAATGGAAAAGAAAACGTGAGAAAAAATACTTGAGAGCCCAAAAATACTGAAGTAAACAAATATCAGCGAGATCTTACCTGGACCATCCTCACCCCCGCTTCGAGGAAGAGGGTTTCAGGGCTCGGTTCTGGAAGGGTGCCAAAAGTCTGGGGGGGAGATGTTGTGGAAGAGGAATTTGCAGATAGGGTGGAGGTGGCGCGGGATCGTGAAGGACCCACTGCCGGATGGCTGGGCTACGACCAGCGCTGCTATGCTCGCGACAGGAGCGGCAGCCGACTCGCGAGCAGGTGCTACCTCGCTCGTAGGAGCCACCTCGCGAGCAGGAGCCGACTCCCGATGTCCTGCCTCCTCGCGAGTTTCCTCGGCTGGGGGGCAGCTGGATCCCGCCCTGTCATCCTTCGGAGAATTGTCCGCGATATTAATTACTGGTGGTCCGGGTGCGACCACCAGCGAAGGAATGACAGGAACAGGAGCAGCTGGCGCCCCTACTGTGCTCGCGGGTCGGGTGGTTGGTTGAGATGGTCCGGCAGGTGTTTTCTTCTGCCTCTTGGAGTTTGTGCCTTTGAATCGAGGCAGTAGACCCCTCTTCTCTCCAGCTTTAGTCATCTCAACCTCCTTGTTGGGTATTAACCCCGCAGCCGCGAGTCGCGAGGAGGATAGGTAAGCTTCGATATGCCTGTCGCGAGCAGGCAGCTTGTACACATTCACGATCTTCTCGTGAATTCCTCCTTTCAGATTCGGCTTCGCCAAAGCCGGGATACCTGCGAGCACAAACGGGTTTAAAATGAATAAAACCCTAAATCTGGCCGGAGAAATCACACAATGCAGAACTGTGCCTACCTTCACAGAAAAAGCGGGTCACTCCTGGACCCCTGGAGGAGGTAGACTCCCAGTCCCCGGAAGCGTAGAACCACCGTTTCCTCCAGCCGGGATAATTCGAAGAGGGCTTCCCCAGTACGAAGTTATCCCGGTGCCAATAGCACAGGTAGTACCAGCCTTCGCTGGAGGGCGCCTTCTTCAGACGGAACATACGGAGGAACTCTTCGGCCGTGAGCTCCCCGTTGCCGGCCTGAGCCTAGAGGGCAAACGAGGTTAGAACTACCCTCCATCCGTTCACGATGAGTTGCCCGGGGCAATTTTGTAACATCGGAGAACATCGCGGATGAAGGGATGGAGAGGAAGGCGTACCCCCAGAATGAGCTGGTACTCATAAAAGGCCACGCACCCTGGGGGAGGAGAGTCTGGTGTCTCTCCATCTCCGGGTAACCGGAGAGTGATTGAGTCAGGGATTAAATATCTCCCCCGTAACTCAGCCAGCCGGTCCTCCGATAAAATAGAAGGATACCCGGCTGCCATATATCTGCCTGCCGGAACCCTCGCATTACTAGAGGCAGAGGATTCCGGTGTAGCATCACCCAGGGGGACGGTGGTCTCGTCAGAGTTTCCAGCCATGAGATGGTTAAAGAAGAAAAAGAGGAAAAAGGAATGTACCCAAGTACGAAAGAAAGGAAGAAGAGGGAACACCGAAGGAAGAAGAGGGAACACTGAAGGAAGAAGTTGGAGAGGAAAATGACGGGAGAATTCTTTCTTCTTTCGAAAAGCTTCTATAGAAAACCAGAGATATGGCGGACTCTGTAGATTTATAGGCAATCATTCCGCTGTATATGGTGACACGTGGCAGCCTCTCGTTAGGCGCGGCAGTCGAGCAGGCACGCCCATTAACTCCCCAGACACATGGCGAGCATCTCTTCATTTCCTGTCTGCGGAAAGGCTGCAAGAGGTTGGCGCTCATTAATTCCAGCCCAATCATATACGGTTTCATTCTCGATAAAGGCAGCGGGCGGTTACGTATGATAGAGAATAAGTCCTTCCCTTAGAATTCTTGGCGGTAAGGACTTGGGGGGCATCTGTTATAGTCAAAATTAGCGGAGATCGTCTGCTCGAGGCTTCTTATTTTCTTCATGATGTCCAGGTCCTGCGAGCACCTTTATTTGACTATCGAGAACGTCTGTTCGCGACTCGTATATTCGGACGATGCTCCGATCCCGCGAGCACATTTATTCGACTATCGAGAACGCCTGTTCGCGTCTCGCATATTAGGAAAACGGCGCACGGTTACCAAGTCTTCGAGCCCTTGCGGTCGATAGTCGAATATTGGAAGGCGAGAGAAGTTGTTTTTGACCTGCGAGCAGTCCTTATCACGAGTCGTTGAAAGGTGTCGCATCTCAATGTATGAGCACTTGGTCTTGTGAGCATCTTCCTGCATGTGAATAGCTTTCCGATAAATCAGTGATGACCTTCCTTAGCCTTCAGTACCAGCAGCCCATATAGGCCGATTTTGGGCTTATCTTCTTCTATGGTTCCGAGTTTTAAGGGATTGCTATCAAGGAACGTAACTGATCGGATGAGTAATTGGATTAGATCACTCCTCTATCTAAGAGAAAGTAGGATAAGAATCTTATCCCATGAAATCAGTAGACAATCTCGGCATCTTACGTAACATAGTGGGATGGCTGAATCTATATAAAGGAATGGATCCATCAATGAAAAGGTACACAATACTCAATCTTTAACCCCCATTGGTTAATTCTCTTTTCTACCTCACTCTGACTTTAGCATCGGAGGGCCAACGGCTGGACGCCGGCCACCCTTAGGTGTTTTTTGATTCCTTTCAGGTCTACGGAGAAAATTCCTTGGAAAGAAGGTGAACAGTTGGAGGACCTTACAGAATTCGACGTAAACACTTATAATTTTCTAAGCAGTTTCTGAAATAACAAGAAATATACCTTATTTAATTTTAGCTTCTATTTTTAAATTATTTTTCCTTAAAACTAGATAGTGAAGTTGTATGAAAAAGATACATTTTTTTGAAGTCAGCTACAAAATACCACTTTTTCGATAGGATTTCAATGGATCAAAATTTTTTTTAATAGAATTCCAACTGATTAGAGATTCTCTCCGATTGATCAAAAAAGTGTCTGGAAAGTTGAGATTTTTCGTTGTTATTTCCGATTGATTGGAACTTATCTCCAATTGATAGGAAATCTGTCCAGAGACATTAAAAAATCTGATGGAATTTTCGATTGATCAGACACCTACCGGACATCTATCGGAACCATATTCTCCGATTGATTGGACACCTATCAGACATCGATCGAAACTATCGGGCTATTTTTTTGAATTTTTTATATCTTATTTTTCTAGCCCCGTAGCTCTGCACTGTGACTTTTCTGGACAATTCAGGTCTTTTGACTTGACTTTTCCAAGATTTTTTCCTTCGCTTTTCAAACTTTATTTATTTTAGGTTTTCAAGCATATCCATTGGCTTAAATTTTATCGGACCTCTCTCAGATAAATGATTCTCTCAACCAGCCGATGGACCACCCAACTTGCATATTTTGTGGTTTTGCGTAGCAAACTTCAAATGGCCATAACTTTTGATCCAGAATGAGTTACGTGACGCACAACATATGAATTCCTATTGAAATTTTATTCTGAGGCCAACCAAACTATTTTTTTTATAAGAACATAATTCTTTCTTGCCCAAAATTTTAGTTTTTGGAAATAGTTTCTATTGTTAGTAGGGTGAACCTTCCATCATTTCCGATACTTCGAAAATATATTCAATTGGAATCATTTATCACAAAATATGCATGAGAAAGTATTGTATCCTATTAGTATTGTCAAATCATTCAATTTATGATTTATGACTTACGATTTTAGTCGAAACTAAAACAAAACGATTTCAACTCCGAATCTAAAATTTTATTTTAAAACCTACGAGTGCTATGATTTAAAACCTATGATGCATATATGATAATGATTTTTTTTTTTGTTGACATTGCATAATAAGAATAAGTATTCAATGATTTTTACTCCCTAGTTTGTATCATGTTAGGAATCATTTGACCAAGATAGATTAGGACTTGGTAGTTTTAGTATATATATATATATATATATATATATATATTTTAAGAAGTCTCGAACAATTGGCATTACGACTCTTAGTTAGAGTTTTCTTTCTATTGCGTAGGGCTTTATGGTTTCAATTGGTTTTTAGAGACTTTCCTAAGCTACCTTTAGTTCTTGTGGATTCTAGAACCCTAACTCTTTGTATATGCGAGGTCTGCATCCCATAAAGAAGATAGCACTCATTCTTTCCTTTTTCTTGCCCATTCATGTGTCACTTATACATTTGCCTGACATCATTTCCTTTTCCCTCGTACAATCACCATAACGAATGCTAGAAACACCAAACCCCCGTCAGTTTAGAGCATAGACCTATCATGATCACTCCTTGAACTTGACCCAAAGGACAATCTTAGAAACTTGAGACTTGAACTTCTTAATAACATACAATTTTTCTTAAGCATCTAGAAGAACCAGATCACGAATTTATGGAACCATATACATGCAAAGTATTGCAGTTTGACTCAATTCCCAACCCTGGGTGATTACCAATGGATTCACTATTTGGCCGAGCAGAAGACCAAGATCCACCAGGATTAGGAAATGATATAATGACCTTTCTACTCTGATCAAGCAGAGGATCGACGTATTGGATTCAGGCCCACTATAAACATTTTGTCCGTACAAGCCCAGTTGTGAACCGTCCTTTGGATAAGGATAACTCTACTGAATTATTAGCAATCCGGTTGGAGTGTTAAGATTAGCTAAGCATGCCCAAAAGTTGTATTACCTGAATGTCAACCAAACGACCTAAGTCACTCCTTTTCTTTCTCTGAACTTGTTAAAAAAAAAAAAAATTCATGCCCCCTCTCACAACAATAACAAGGTAGCACATAATAGAGATCCAACGACGGTTCTCCATGAGAGGAGTTATCGTATAGTTGGAAAATCGAAAAGCCCAACCATTATTATTTGGAACCTTGTTCCCTATCTCCTCACCCATGTACTAGAGATCTTTGTTTACTCGACAAAGATCATTCATTCTAAATAAAGTACTTGAGCCTTTAGGAGGGGGTAGACCGTTGTGACCACCAATAGAAGTATTAGAAAATTTTGCAGACAAAATTATTTTTTTAGGGGGGTAGATTGTAACGCCATGAAAATTTTAATCCTCGAGCCTTGAAAGTACTCGAGCGCCTTTAGAATTTTTTCTGTTTTAATTCTCAAATGAGAATGCATATGCCTGATTTAGAACCAAGAATCTAAAAGATTTGTACATGAAACCCTAGTTTGAACGATCCGATTCGGTCAAAATCTCATAAGACATTTAGATACATCAATCTAACCGTACATTCTTTGTTAGATATCATGGATAGCTACGGATTCCTTTCTAATTGTCAAATCCTACATCCGATCTATTAATTTACGAACTTCGAACTATGATTTACTGAAATCACAATTGATTTACATGTATAACCGATTCCCAGTGCAAACCCACCTTAGATTACCCTGATCAATGAATCAGATGTTGATCATCTTAAGTATCAGAGTCGATTTGACCTAATGGACGACCTAATCTCCATTCGGACCCAACTGGCAACCTAATCCGATTCATAATGCCTAAAACTCCAAATAAATCCGCATTACCATTATGATCTGATACTTGCTAGTGTACGTTACGACCTAGTAAAAGGATTCACCAAACTTTGTTATCTAAATCATCCAATTGGTGTCTCAAAACCCTAGAACAGCTATAAACCATTTGTTAGTGGGCTGTTGATCACGAATCTACACGAAATCGATCGTCTTAATGGACTTGACCTTTCCCCTGCACCAGATGTCCAACATAGATTATGACCAGAGATGGTGAGTTGTGCGACTCACCTCAACCTTAGACCATCTGGAACTATAAATACCAAGCCCATTTGAGAATTCCATTTGAAATGGAATTTGAGGGTTTTGCTTGGATTTTCTTTTAGGGTTTGCTCAAACCCTTCTATTTTGTCGCCATTCCTTCTACCGATTGTAGGCAGGCCGTGCCTTGAGGTAAGATACCTCTCCTATTGCAGAAATTAAGAAGTTTTATAGGGATTCTCATTTCTAATTAGGGTTTTTGTCGAATTTAGGTGTTCTAGCTGGATTTTCTTCAAATCCTTGAGAAATACTTATTCCTAGCTAGTTGATTCATCAATTAGGTGAGAACTATTCTTCTAAGTTGGCTATTATCAGCCCATGAGGGTTCCAGATAGTGAAAATTGAGTTTTTCTTGAATTTCATTCAAAGTTGAGTGCCAAATGATTTATGTTTATGATTGATGTTCTGTATGTGTCGATTAATTACATACTTACTTCGATGTGTGGATTGATTGCCCATTTGAATTGATTTTATAAAAATATGAGATTTGATGTGTTGTGCATATCAAATGTTTGATGAAATTTCTAAGTGAACAGAAGTTCACCAATGCTTGAGTAGGTGAATTTTCATTCTCCCAGGCTAGTACCTGGTTGTGAATTTAATTAGTCGGCCTACAATAGCATGCCAAGTGTTTGGTTTTACGCCATATATAAAATGAAATATATCGCCTATCAACTATTTGGTTTTATGCCTGCTTGAGAAAATGAATGTTATAATGTTCTATTCCTCTCACAACATATTTAATATATTATGTAATTGACATGATTGAGATTAATTTTTGAAAATCATAATGCATGGACTGCCTACTTGGGTTTGGCAGTCACAGACTTGTTTGGGAGTAACATGATTGACTGACCCTAGCTAAGCCAGTTTGGTTAATGTTTCACTCGGCCTACCAAATTAGTCAATTTCAGAGTTAATCATATTTTTTGACTATTGATACACATTCTGTAGAATCTCGAATACCACGATTACAATTGTTGTACAGTCACTTATAATCGTATATATCATGTCTCATGAGCCAGACATAGAATATGGGTAACTGTGTTTGTGTTGTCTTTGGCTGGTGTGGGTGATGAGCCCTCCAATAGCCTTGAGCACTGAATCTTACATACTGAAGCTCATGGGCCAGGCATGGTATATGGGTAACTGTGCTTGTGCTGTCTTTGACTGGTATTGATCTTGATGGTCTTATCGAGAGTCTTGAGTACCGATACTAGGTAACGATCCTACCATTATTGATCTTAGGTGACGACCCATTACCATGCATATGACATTCTAGGGTATCGAGACACTTACCATTTGATTCATTATTCAGTTATGTTGGGTGACGGACCTAAATTGGGATTCTAGGAGCCAGGCATAGGACGCCCTAGTCTAACGGTGGGTCCTGGTCTGGTAGAGGGTACCCCGACCTGGCATTGTCCAGTGTTCGGTAAGGTCACTGTCTAGTGTCCAGCTTTCCTCGCTGTCCATTGTTCGACCACGTTCCTACGGGTCGTGTTTCTGTTTATAAGACCCTTGATAAAATTGAAGTATTATGGCTTCATTAACACTGCTGATTGAATACGAAATCTAATAAATACTTGACAATCATGCATGCATCATATTTGCACGTGCATTGGCCCGACACTGCTACTGGGTGGTAACCCCACCTTTTATTTTTTCGGAACATAACATTTGCACATGGTTGCATGCATTATTCAGTTAGAATAGGAACATGATTGTGATGTTGTGCTATCTACTGATGCTGGGGTGGTAGGTGTGAGAGCCCCACCATTTGTTATGCTTTATTACCTGTACTTGATTATGTTGATAACATGTTTAACTTAGGGAATGGTAACACTGAGTATGATTACTCACTCCCACTTGGGGGTGTTTTAAAACACCAACCAGTTATTTAGATGCAGGAGTTGTTGCCACATGATGTATGAGATGCAGGACCTGTTGGATTACCTATATCGTGCGTTTCATTTTCTTCCTTGAATTGGATGTCTTGGGTCAATATTCTTAAAGATTTCATTGTACATGTATATATTGAGCCCCTTCTAATGGATGATTGTATGTATTTATACTTTAATTCAGACTATATTGTACACTGTTTAGCTTAAATCTTTATTTATGAGCCAATGCCATGGATTTGTGCCATTAAACTATATGTTCGTAAAATACAGTCACCGTGGAAGAGTCGAGAGCCGCGGACTACCCGACACCTAATTTTCGGGGCGTGACAACTAATTGCTCCACCTGCTAACACAAACGAGTAACCGAAAGTTAATCTCTTACAGTCCACACTGCCTGTGTAATTAGAATCGACATACCCAATAACTTGTTCTTGGACATTTCAAATGTTAAAATGTAGTCCTGCGTACCCTGAATGTATCGAAGTAGCCATTTCACAGCTTCCCAATGTTGTTTGAGTTAGATATGAATCGGCTAACAACACTTAGCCTGTGAAATATCAGGTCTTGTACAGACTATGACATACATTAAACTGCCTACAACACTTTGTTAGTGCACTTTTTTTGACATATTAGTGAACCTTAATTTTCAATTACGTGTGTCCTTGAGTTGTAATGTCGGTTAAGCCTTGGCAAGTTGAAGACCGAAAATTCAAGTGGACTAGAAGCATCAAGGAAGAAGAACATGTAAATGAGATGCCTTGGTGATCCCAACCATTTGAACCAAAACACCCAAATCCTTTTAAATGACTTAGACCAACTAGGAAAACCCTTATTCATCCTTATTAGCCTTAGATCATATAAAAAAATATGATAAATTAGGTTAATAAAAGAGGTGGAAGCTGTTGTATACGATCCAGCCCAAACAACAGTTTTTTATAGGTCTTCGATAGATCGGAGACTAGTTTCGATAGGTCTTTAATCCATCGAAAAGGCCTTTTCAATATATTGAGATATGTCCTACAATTTACAAACTCTTTGGATAATTTCTTTGATCCATCGAATTGGTGATTTGATCAATTGAAACCCAATTCGATATATCAAACATATGTCTAGCAACTTACACAGATATCTCTGGACATATTTTTTGATCCATTGAACTGATGATTTTGATATGTCGAAGTGATCGTTTTCTGCCCGTTTTGTGACCATTGGAGATTTTTCTTTAAATATGGGATAGACGATTTTGGGGCATAAGAGATGGATTTGAGGAGTTTGAAGCCATCATTGAAGGAAATCATTAGAGGCTCAAATCCTAACCCTAACAAGTCATCTTCCTTGTGATTCATCACAAGAATGGAGCATTCTAAACTTATAATGAATATGCACTTGTCCATCTTTGATCTCTAGAGTTTAGATTGATCTTGATAGTCATATACCTATCCACCTATCCAAAACTTTATGATGAGATCCTTGTAGGTGAGGTTCTCTAGGCAACCCATTCCCATAAGTTATATAGATCTCAAACTTACCCTCTCATCACCTTGGTCATCTTAAGAAGATCAAATGTAAAGCGATTGATCGTTGGAACTGGAGTATTGACAAAGCATCAGCAACAACATCGGGAGAGCACAAGGGGAGTTGATTCAAGCAAGGGAGAGCAAGAATAAGTAACCCGAAGTGGTGCATCAATGGTGTTCAAATCCGACAAGTGAGTTGTCAATTTGTAAGAGACCATTCACTCTATTCCCTATTTTTTCACAGTTTAAAGTCTCCACCAACAATTAAAAGGTTGGATGTCATGGATATACAATACATGCATCAAGGTGGGCCCCATTGTTTGGCCGCACCATGTTGGGTGAGGCCAGCAGACACTAGATGGGGCCACCATGGTGTTTGTTAAAAATCCATATCCATCCATTTTTTTTCCAGATCATTTTAGGATATGAATCTAAAAGTGAGGTACATCCAATGCTCAAGTGAGCCATTTGAAAGAAAATAGTGGAGATTGTACTACTACCATTGAAACATTCCTAGGGTACAAAAGCTTTGGATCAGGCTAATATTTTTGTTATGTTGGTTCACTTGAATTAGAATGGCCTTATTAGCGGTTGTGCTGCTTTACGAGTGCTTTGTATTGCGTATAAAACATTACGGTGAAACCCAAAAAGATTTGAATGGTAGTTTCATTTGTGTGGCCCACTCGAGTTTTTAGATCCACTTGATTATCGGTCCCATGTCTTAACATGAGCTGCCAAGATGGATAGACGTGGTGGATTTCCTACAAACATCACAGTGGGCCCCACCTATGATCGGGTCAGTTAAATGTCAGTACCAAGCACGTCGCCAGCCAGAGAGGAGAGTGGATTAGATGTGTGCGCCCCAGGCTCTCCCAACAGGGTGCTGCCTTGACCGTGGGCCCACCTTGATATACATATTGTATATCCACACCGTCCATCCATTTTTCCAGATCATTTTAGGGAATGGACCCAAAATGGTGTGGGCGGAAGTCATATGTGGGATAACTGATCCGAATCCACAGATCTACAGGGACTCCTCAACCTATCTTCGTCGAATCCACGATGGGATATCTCGAATCCACGAGATCTGCTCTTCGAATCCATGAAGAACAACTTGAATCCATGAGCAAAATAAGAGAAAACTCTTAACTTTTATTTAAAATATACCAATCATCTTTTAAAACGAGAATTAAACAAGTACTTATAGCAAAATAAACCCTAGAAACGCAACCTAGGTGTCCTAATTGGAAAAAGGTGTGCATTGGCCAGCCAGTTGAGGGGGGGGGGGGGGGGGGGGGGGGGGGGGTGTTGGGTGGTGTGGCCGGTCGGTTTGTGACTAGAAACATCCAAAGAGTTTTTACTCTCTAGAGTGTGGGGTCCGGCTGGTCGGCTGAAGTGCCCGATCGGTTGTCCGGCTAGTCGGCTGGGCTTAAGTTCGGGTCTTCCAAGCCCCTCTTTCCAGTTCAAGTGGGCCCACTTTTGGGTCCTTCTCCTTGTCCACTTTTGATCATGTTTGGGAGGATGTCTCCCTACATCAGTCGCCCTCTCTTGAAAGAAACTCGACCTCGAGTTTTCCTTTCGTCCACCAATCTTGGTGCATTGTTGCTTGAGACAAGGAGAGATTGTCTCTGATTCTTGATTTGTCGGTGGCCATTACTCGGACTTGCTGGAGCGAGAACGATTTGCCTTCCATCCCTGCTGAAAGTAATAAGATTGTCTCAGCCACAATGTACAACATCTCGATCAAATTGCCATGGCCGCCCAAGGATCATTTGACAAGCATCCATGTCAACAACATTACAGCGTATCTGATCCTTATAAGCCTTGCCGATAAAAAAGGAGATAAGGCATTGTTCTTTCACCTTTGTCTTGCTTCCTTTCCGAATCCACTCAATGTCGTAGGGCGAAGGATGCGGTATAGTCTTGAGCCTCAACTTGTCCACCACTTCTTGAGAGACAATGTTTTCACAACTATCACCATCCACAATCATATCACATACTTTTCTGCCCACTGTACAACTTGTGCGGAATAAGTTATGATGTTGGGGATGAACATGTGAATCGATCGTGTGCTCACTATGATCTAGTATAACCAAAGATACACTTTGATAACTTGAAATCCACTCAGTCCTTTCACCCTCTTCTTCATATTGCTCTCCATCAATAACATCTTTCAGCTCGGCTTGGACATCATCTGTGGTGGTAATTACATTAACTACGGGCCGTTGTGGGCAAACGTTTGAAAGGTGCTCGGGTTGTCCATATCGGAAACAATGATCGGGTCTCGGTCGGCAGTATGGATTCAGAATCTTACTTGGATTGGGTATGGGTGCTGAGCGTTGTGGTCGAGCTTGGCCACTTCCTAGTGTAGCCTGACGGCCAACATGGGGCCGAGTACTTTCAACAGTTTCTTTCCCTTTGGAAAGGGGAGGATCTTGCACCAGATAATTTGTGGGGACCGTATGAGGATTGGTGCATGTGAGAGTCTTCACTAGTTGCGTCTCAACGCGTTTAGCGACCTGAACGGCTTCATCCAAAGTCCAGATCAACCGCATCTGAACTTGGTCTTGGATCGTGGGCCTTAAACCACCGATGAACCTTGCGGCTTGCTGTGCCTCTGTTTTAGACAACCCATTGCGAGTTGTGAGGCGATCAAACTCTGTTTGATATTCCGTGACTGAGCGGCCTCCCTGTTTACAATTCTGATACTGATGAAATAATAGCTGTTCATAATCGCTCGGTAAAAATCGAGATTTCAGCAAGCGCTTCATCCGGGGCCACGAATGGATGAAAATTTCGTTCTGGCGAGCGCGCGTATTCTGTAATTGCTCCCACCATGCGGAAGCGCCCGATTTTAACTTGTACGCGACAAGTTTCACTTGTTAATCATCGGGGACCCTCATATAGTCGAATTATCTTTCAACCTCGACTATCCAATCAATGAAATCCTCGATGCCAAGTGCACCATTAAAATTAAGGAGTTCACCCTTACCTCGAAATCCTCGGTTAGTTCGATCGTCACATGCTTCTCGATCACCGGGACGTCAGAACACAAAATCTTCTACTTCGTCATCGCTGGATCTGATATCCTCTTCACCACTTCTTGAGGTTCATCTGTCTTCCAAGCCCCTCTTGTCAGCTCAAGTGGGCCCACTTTTGTGTCCTTCTCCTTATCCTCTTTTGATCATGATTGGAAGGATGTCTCCCTACATCACAAAATTAAAGCAAATTCAAACTCAATTAGACCAAAACCCAAGAAATAATGGTGATTAACCATTAAAAACTTCCTGTGTGCCAGAATTTTTTTTTTGCATCAAGCTAGTACTGTGTTTTCCCTTCATCCATATCCTGTCAAAACGTTGGACATCGTGGATATACAATACATGCATCAATACACGAATCAAGGTGGCCCAATGTCAGGGCAGTAGTGTGCTGGTAAGGCTAGGTTCGCACCTACTAGGATCCCCATCCTTGAATCAGAAGCTAGGTGGGGCTGCCATGGTATTTATGAAAAACCTACACCGTCCATCCATTTTGTTTAGATCATTTTAAGGCATGAACCAAAAAATGAGGTAGATCCAATGCTCAAGTCTACCACACCAAACAGATTTATTTTAGGGTCCAAAAAGTGTCCAACATTGAAACCTTCTTAGGGCCCACCTGCTATTCAGATCTGCCTCAGTTTTTGGCTGATGGCCTAACATGATACGGCAAAACAGACGAACCTCCATCACATGCATAAGGTATGCCAATTGATTCGTATGCGCGCCCGCCACCTTCCGATGGGATAGAACAGTGAAAATGAAAGTTCTAAGACGCAAAAATTGACTTTCTAGGCGCAAACAATAACTAAGAGGGTTACTTCAAATATTTTGAAAGCGGGCGAGTTTTCGTATATTTCTTTAAATCCAGGTGGTGTTTGAAAAATAACCATTCCTATAAATATTCCCACAGGTGCATGCAACATCGCCAAGAAAACATCGCGAAGAAATTCACTTTCAGGTGTAAGTCACTTGAAAACTTGTAGGCATAGAAATGACTCAGTTCTTATATGGGATCATTTCTTATAGTAAAATCCTTTCTTTTATTCCTATAAATCATTTTAAAATTTGTTTTTAATATGGTATTTTTCATTTCGGTACAATCTGTTCTCCTCCATCCACCATCACAGGCAGAAGCAAGGCTTGGAGGGGTTGAAGACGGCGACCTTTAGAGTTTTCTGCAAGGCAGAAGAAAATTACTCACTTACTGTCAGAAATGGGATGGTTGTTCTTGCCAAGGCCAATCCGAATGACAAGCTGCAGGCATGGATTCCCATTTTGCATTTTGCCTAATTTTATTTTATTTCTTAAATTTATTTTGGGTTTTGGGTTGTGAAAATTTTTTATTCTTATTTTTCATCTTTTTGTTTTTTTTTCTTGCATCTAGAATTTGAAAATCTAGGGATATATATTTTTTTTTAATGTCGGATATTTCATATGCAACGTTTATTTCGCTCATATCTTGTTTTCTTGCCGTCTCCATCCGGTTTTATAAGGGATTTTTTTTTTCCCTAAAAAAGGCCTACTGTTTGTATTATAGACTATTAAACACGTACTCTCAGCGAGTTCATTCTGATCGCTTTTAGTGGATATTAGCACCCTTCTGTGTATTTGGTTCTATGTTTTTAAAATACCAACAATATCCTTATTACCTACTCACCCTGCGACACTGTTCGAGAGAAGCCCATTCTCTCTCATTTTCTTCGTCTTCCCTCTCCTTGGCAAGCGGTTGCGTACCGAGTAACTGAGTACCCTTACGGTACTGAGTAAACTCTGTGGGACCCACTGTGATTTATGTAATTCATCCACCCTGTCCATCCATTTTACCAGATAATTTCAGAACTTGAGCCCAAAAATGAAACACATCCAAAACGCAAGTGGGCCACACCACAGGAAACAGTGTGAATTGAATGTTTACCATTGGAAAATTAGTGGGGCCCAACTTGAGCCCAAAAATGAAACACATCCAAAACGCAAGTGGGCCACACCACAGGAAACAGTGTGAATTGAATGTTTACCATTGGAAAATTAGTGGGGCCCATAGAAGTTTTGTATCAAGCTGATATTTTGTATTTTACCTTCATTCATGTCTGTGTGATGTCTGTGTGATCTTATGAGCAGGTTGGATGAGAAATAAACATCATTGTGGGCCCTGGGAAGGTTTAAACGGTGGAAATTATTATTCCCACTGTTTCCTGTGGTGTGGTCCACTTGAGCTTCGCTAAAATGAGCTGGGAAAATGGATGGACGCGAATAAACCATATACATTCATCGGTGGGCTTAATAGAGTTTACTCAGTACCATAAAACGGTACCGAGTAACTCGGTACGCAACACTTTGATGTTTGTGTGAGAATGAGGCAAAACCAAAGTTCAAAGTTCAATGATAGTGGCCAAAGAAGTTTCAATTGTGGGTGTTCATTACCTACTCTTTCATGTTGTTTGGCCCACCAGAGCTTTAAATTGGCTTTATTTTGGGGCATATGCCCAAAATGAGATGGCTAAATAGATGGACTGGGTGGATTTCTCAATAACATCTTTCAGCCCCACGAATGTTTCAATGGTGGGAGTTAAATCCTCACTATTTCTTGTTTCATTTGGCTCACCTGAGCTTTGGCTTGGCCTCATTTTGGGGTCTATACCCTAAAATGAGATGGCGAAATGACAAAGCAGATGGACGGGGTGGATTTCTCAGTAACATCCTTCTTGTGGACCTATGAATGTTTCAATGTGGGTGTTCAGTATTCTCTTTGGTGTCATTTGGCCCACTAGAGCTTTGAATTGGCCTCGTTTTTGGGGGTATGCCCTAAAATGGGATGGAAAAACAGATGGACATGGCAACATCCCATGGCCCCATGAATTTTCAACGGTGGGCATTAACTCCTCACCATTAATTTCCTGTTCATTTGTCCCACCTAAGCTTTGGATTGGCGTCATTTTGGGGCCTATGCCTGAAAATGAGATGCAAAGCAGATGAACATGGTGGATTTCTCAGTAATATCTGTGGCCCCAAGAAAGTTTTAATGGTGAGCGTTAAATCCCCACTATTACCTGTTCATTTGACCCACTTGAGCTTTGGGTTGGCCTTCCTAATATGAGATAGTAAAACAAACGAATGGGGTGGATTTCTTACAAACATCAAGGTGTGCTCTATTTTTTATGGGGATCTCTAAGTTATTACGGCTTTGTACAAGCCAGTGACCTAGAAATATTGGGGTTGATTGACATTCAATCCTAATCTTGATATATGACAAGAACCCCGGATTAAGGGGCATGGATCGAGCACGTTTCCTTCACACATGGAATGAAAAAGAATAAAAGAAAATTGACAATTTTCGACAATTTTAGGTGCGACTGAATTTAGAACTTTACAAACTGTTAAGTTTTGGCCATCTTCGATGCCATCAGAGACTCCTTTCGGTGCCGCAAAAGGTCCTTTCAGTTGGATTTGGTGTGACCTAAGGCGACCTTTGGTCCCACCTTAGGTGCCACTGACAGAATTACACTATGTGCGATTTTTCAATTTTTTTTTTAATTTTTTTTTTTTGTTAGGATTCTTTTTCTTATGCAATTAGAATTTTTTAGAATTTGTTTAAGTTATAAATAATTGTTAAACTTGTTTATTGTGATTTATCATACATTATTTTTAATTGAACTTGAGTTTTTACTCTATTCTCAAGGATTCGAGAGTTTTCTCTCATGGATTAAAGGAAGTACGGTTGAGAAGTCCTTAAAGTTCCGTGAATTTGGAATAGTTATCCTTGTGAGAAAGATGGTGATCTACCTCACCTTGCCTCCCTACGTCAAATCTCGACCGTACATGCGGCCCACCTTGATGTTGTGAGAGACCTGACCGTCCATCAGTTTTTCCATCTCATTTTAGGGCATGGGAGGGAAATCCAAATCTCAAAGTGGGCCCCTGATGCCCCATGATGTTTTATTAGTGGGTGTTCAATCCCCATTATTTCTTGTCGTTTGGCCCACCAAAGCTTTGTATCAGCCTCATTTCTTGGTCCATGCCCTCAAATGAATAGAAAAACAGATGGATAGGGTATCTGTGGCTCCACGGATGTTTGAACGGTGGGCGTTCAATCCCCATTCTTCATGCGGTGTGGTCCACATAAGCTTCTTAGCTAACTCATTTATGGGCTAGCTAATGCCTGAAATGGGCTGGCCAACGGTGTGGATGTCACAATTACAAAGAAGCAAGCCGCACTATGGACGACAGGATGAAAATGGGCGTTCAGCGGCAAATCTTGGCGCGGGTGTTAGCGGTGTAAAACAGAATGACTATCCATATGCATTAAAGAGGCAAAGAGTACCATTTGACCATCCTAATTGCATCAGTTACTAAGACAGTTCAATCAATTGATCTAAACTAAGTCTAAAAACACATTGGTTAGGTTACCACACAAAAATTGCAGTGAATGGATGACCAATCCATTGTTGATTTGGCTTGATTTTTTGTAGCCATCCATGGATGGGATGGCTATGATCGCCTCACAAAAGTGATTCTTTAAAATCTTAAACAATCCATGATGGTTTATAAATAAAAAGTTATTTTCTCTAGCCCATCCATGAAGTGACGTATTTTTACAAGAACCACATTGATTGGACAATCCTAACCATCCATAAACTAGCGTTGAATCCCAACTTTTTCATGTGGTGTGGTCCATTAAATTTGAGGTTCTTTTCTACTTATTTTTTGGCTAATGCCCTAAAATGAGTCAGCCAAATGGATGGACGGTGTGGATCTTACATTTATAGACGATGGGTCCCACTGATGGACATGTGGGAACCAAAAGATTCCATTCCTATGCTCTTGCCCCCAGCCGATTAAAGGGTAAAATGGCAAAATGGGTGCTAAATGAGGGTAGAAATTTCATAATAGTGGTCCCTGGGTCTTCACTTTTTCCAAACGGACAGTCAAAGTCAAAGTCAACGCTGCCTACTTTGGGAATGCATTTGTAAAGAATCTGAATCTTCCCTTAGCTGCCTGTTTGTAGCTTTTTATTAGTCCTAATTATCAGATAGGTTTGCAACCTAATCACATCATCAGTGCAAGCTGATTACAATGTCATGTAGTATAATGCGGACCAATGAAATCCGGACTTGTATGTGAAGGGTGAGTAAAGAACTCACGGGGTATGGTGCATACAAATAGTAGACCTTGTTTGAATACTACAAAATAAGTTATATTTTAACTAAACTCAAGTTCTTACCTTACTTTTGACACTTAAGGCTAGTTTGGTAAAATTCATTGAAAAGTAAATCATTTCTAAAAATTTAATTAGCTTAATAAGTTATTGGTTTTTAATTTATAGCTTTCTAACTAATTACTTTTCTACTCATCTCTCTCTCATTGTACATATAAAAGCAGCTCTCTCTAATGGTTCATGTCAAGAATGCTAGCTCTCTCTCATATGGTCCATATCAAAGGATGCCCCACATGATGGACTATCCAATCAAAGGTGGGACTCACACAATGGATGGTCCACATCCAAGATGGGCCCCACATGATGGATGACCTCATATTAATGTGGACCCACATAATGGATGGTTCACATCAAAGATCAACCCATGATGGACATTCCATATCAAAAGTGCCACGTGATAGGTAGTGGATATTGAAGCTAGCCCTACCTGTTGATGGCCCATATCGAGGTGGACCCACATGACATGGATGATCCACATCAAAGGCCTGCCCCTAATGATGTATGGCCCCCGAATCCGGGTCCTCTGTTGAAAACGAGCAAAGAACCTCTGCTGCTGCTGCTTTGATTGGTCCAGATCATCCTTACTATGTCAGAGCAGCTCAACTCTGACACAGTCAGGTTGAGCTGGACCAATCAAAGTAGTGACAAGTAGGATTTCTCTGTTCATTTTCAACAGAGGATCCAGACTCATGGCCCACATCCAAGAGGGAGCCTCGCTTGACGGGCAACCCACATTGAAGGTGGGGCCCACATGATGGACAGTCCACATCAAAAGTGGACTCGACCACATGATGGATGGTACACATTAAAGGTTGACCCAAAGAGAGTGGCCCATATCCTAGGCGGGCCCCCCATGATGGACGGCCCGCATGGAAGGTGGGTCCACATGATGGCTGGTCCACATTAAAGGTGGGCATCACATGATGGGTGGTGGATATTAAAGATGGCCCCATATGATGGAATATAACATTGATGGTGGGCCCTACATGGTAGATGACCAACATCAAAGGTGGGCCCTACTTAATGAATGGTGCACATTAAAGGTTGGACCTTAATGCTAAATGCCCACATCCAAAGGTAGGCCCCACATGATGGACGGACCACATTAGTGAGGGCCACACAATGAACGATCTACATCAAAGGTTGGCCCCACATGATGGACAGTGGAGGTGAGGGGGTCCAATTAGGCTTGATGGATGATTACTTATGATGTCAAAAACCAAACATGTTTTTCTACTTTTTGAATGATAAGTATGTTCGTGTAATAAACATAATGATCTGCTGATTAAGTAAAAATTACGATAATTTACTTATATGATAAGTAGCTTATCTTAAGTAACTTACAATCCAAATGAGCCCTAGGTGATTTTTAGAAAAAAAAATTCCTTTTTCTTTTTTTAATAATTTGGGTTTGTTATTTTTAGGGCTTTTTTTTTTAATTTTTTTTTTTATTGTTTTTCTTCTTGGTATGCCGCCTACTGCCAATGAAAGAGGGTAGTGGATTTCCTCAGGTCGGAAGCTAGCTAGGTGAGGCCCACCATGGTGTTCGTGAAAAATCCATACCATCCATCGGTTTCACCGGATCATTTGAAGGCAAGACGTAACAAATGAGACAATGAAAAGCCCACGTGAGACACATGACAGAAAACAGTGGAGATTGTACACCCCACCCTTGAAACATTCATGGGGCCACAAAAGCTTTGGGTTATGCTAATATATATATTTTTTCTTTTGGTTCAACCCGGTGGGACTGACCTTGTGAGCAGTTGTGCGGCTTTATGAATGGTTTGGATGGTATATAAATATCACGGTGGAATCCAGAATAGTTTGAATCGGAGGTAGGAATGTTTGAACTATATAGGTAGCCTTGAATAGTAGGCTCACCCAATACGGTGCAGCCATTACGGCTTATGGTAGGGCCCACCTTAATGAACGTATTGTATATTCACTTCATCCATTTGTTTTCCATATCATTTAGGGCATGGTTCTAATATTGACCATTAAAAACTTTTCATGGGCCACAAAAATTTTGGATCAAGCTGATATTTGTTTTTTCCCTTCATCCACCTCTGTGTAACCTTATAAATAGGTAGGATTGCAAATAAACATTGCTTTCGGGAGTTTAATGTGGGGTATTCAATCACCACTATTTCTCATATTTTTTGGTTTCATGCTCTAAAATGAGATGGAAAATGGATGGACGGTGTGGATATACAATATATAGAGGTGGGCCCCACTACCAGAGCCAAATTGTGAGTACGGGGTTGCACCTAATCGGCTTCCTGGAGGGAGATGGGCTATTAATGTCTTGGGGTTAGAAGCTAGGTGGGGCCGGACGCGGATTGGCTAGTGACCCCAACACCAGCCCCGTGGCTGGTGTCAAAGCTGTGTGGGTCCCACAATGATGTATGTGTTTTATCCACGCTGTCCATCCATTTTTCCACCTCATTTTAGAGCATGGGCCCAAAAATGAGGCAGATCCAAATCTCAGGTGGATCACACCATAGGAAAACATTGTTGATTGAACGTCCACCCTTAAAAACTGTCCAAAGATTTAAAAAAAAAATCACTCACCACATCCCGTAAAAAGCCTACAAAATTATGCGGGGCCCACTTTTGTGATACTTGTCACAAATCCGAGCTGCCCACCATTTTCACCATCTCATTTTAAGGCATGGCCCAAAAATTCAGGTGGATCCCACCATAGGAAAAAGTCAGGCACAATTTGCGTACGTTCAAACTATTAATGGTCTTTTGATAAAAAAAAGTTTTTAGGCCATCCAAACCATTGACATGACATTCCCAACCATTAAAAAGGACATTCCTAGTGGGTCAAATGCAACCGCCCATTTTTGCCCTTGATCATAAATTTCGATGGCTCCATGACAGCTAGAAAGACCTGGGTTCAATATGCATTGTTGCCTACCGTGTGGCCCACTTTAACTTTAGATCTGGACCATTTTTTGCCTAAGCCCTAAAATCATACCACGAAAATTTAGGACTGCACGTACGGATTTTAGCAAAGAACAAGGTGAGGCCCACTATCACGAAGATCATCTCACAAGAAAATCTGACACAAGTTAAAGATGCGAAGTCTTCATGCAATCCCTAATTTTGGTGGCCCCACTTTCATGGTGCTTCTCGCAAATCCGAACCATCCATTATTTTGGCTATCTCATTTTAGATCTTGGGCCCAATATTCAGCTGATACAATGCAAAAGTGGAACCTAGTGGGTTTGTGGCTTGCTGCTGTTGAAACTATCAATGGTTTAGCTTTGAGATTTTTAGGCCATTCAAATTGTTGATCCTTCACTAGTGGGTTGGACGTAACCCATCAGTTTTTGTCCCTGATCTCTAAAATTTTTGTGGTCCCATGATGGTTTGAAGGGGTTGGGTTTAATATGCATTGATAGCTATTGTGTGGCCCACTTAAGCTTCAGATCTTGATAGTTTTTAGGCCAAACTGGTAAAATCATTTGAAGAAATGGTGGATGGCTTAGATTTTGCAGAAAGAACATTATTAAGAAGACGTACGGTCTACCACGGACCGACGCGGATTGGCTAGTGACCCCAACACTAGCCCCGGGGCTGATGTCAAAGCTGTGTGGGCCCCACCATGATGTATGTGTTTTATCCACGCTGTTCATCCACTTTTACACCTCATTTTAGGGCATGGGACAAAAAATGAGGCAGATCTAAATCTCAGGTGGACCACACCACAGGAAACAGTGGGAATTGAATTCTCACCGTTGAAAACTTCTTGGAGGGCACAGAAGTTTTGGATCAAGCTGATATTTGTGTTTTCACTTCATCCAGGTCTGTGTGACCTTATCAACAAGTTGGATGACAAATAAACATCACGGTGGGCCCTGGGAAGTTTTTAAGGGTGCACGTTCAATCAACACTGTTTTCCTGTGGTGTGGTCCACCTGAAATTTGGATCTGCCTCGTTTTTGGGCCCATGTCCTAAAATGAGGTGGAAAAATGGATGGACAGCGTGGATAAAACACATACATCATGGTGGGGCCCACACAGTTTTGACACCAGCCCCTGGGCTGGTGTTGGGGTCACTAGCCAATCCGCGTCCACCATGGACATGAGCACACGTGATGTCTTCTTGCAACCATTACTCTTGGGCCCACTTTCGTGCTGCTTATTGAAAATATGAATTGTCCATCATTTTCTCCATCTCATTTTAGGTCATGGCCCAAAATCCAAGCTGATCCATTGCAAAGGTGGGAACTAGCGGGTCTGCGGTTTACCATTGTTACAACTATCAATGTTCAGTTTTGGTATTTATGGCGAGCCCACTTTCATGATCCTTATTGCAAATCCGAATTGTTCACCATTTTCACCATCTCATCTTAGGGCGTGGACCCAAAGTGGTGGTTGATCCAATACAAAGGTGGCTCCTAATGGGTCTGTAGCTTACCATTGTTGAAATTATCACTGGTTCAGTTTTGATATATGTAGGCAATTCAAGTAATTGAAATGACATTTCCAACCGATCAAAATGTCCCTCCTGGTGTACTAAACGTAACCACCAGCTTTTGCCATGATAAATTTTGTGGTCCATGACAGTTTAAATGGCTTAGGTTCAATTTGCACTGTTACCTTCAGTATGGCCCACTTGAGCTTTAGATTAATTTAAATCATTTTTTCGTCCCAAGCCTTAAAATCATATGAGGAAATGGTTGACCGCTTGGATTTTTCACAAAGAACATTGCAGGCCTCACCATCAATGCCCCATGCAACATTTTGAAATGGGTCTTGGACATAAAATAGGATAAAACTGTGGACCTTGGTTATTCACCTCTGAAGAGGGTAAATTTGTCATTTTTCTAACTTATTTTTGTAGTCAGAAGCTGTCTAGGATGTACACACCTGGGCGTTTCAACTGCTGGTCTCATGTTCGAAATCCACTAACCCCACCAGTTGGTGGGAGCACCGTCTGACTGACCGGGTGGGTGCGTTGCCCATCTAACAGGGTGTCTGCGTTGCATGACTAACCCAAAAAAAAAAAAAAAAAAAAGCTGTCTAGGATGTACAAGGTAGGCGTTTTTGGAAAAAATATTTTAAGAGTAACAGTTTTTTGGTCCATAGACCAAACCATAGGCAGCTCATGGGAAAAAAAAATATCCCTTGACGCAATCCCATTTAATTTTGTTCTATATGGGTCATTTTAAAAATATACTTTTATTGCGGAATTTTGGTTTTTTCATAAATTTTGAGAATGAGAAAAAAATGTTTTTGCAATTCTTGTCTATTTCACTGGAGCAGTGTTGAATTTATTAAATAATACATTCCTAATAATTTTCATTTGTATTTTTTTCATTATATTCTATTTATATATTTACTTGTGGGTTTTGTGCTGCAGCACTGGATAAAGGACGAGAAATACAAAAACAGCACCATGGCGACGGATGCACCTGGCTTACCTAGCTTTTCTCTCATCAATAAAGCTACCGGTCTGGCATTAAAGCACTCCATCGGTGGTGCCCTCCCCGTAAGTTTATACTCTTTATTTTAGTTTTATTCCTTTCTACAGAAAAAAGGAAAGAAAAATTAATTTAATTTTCATTTTTCTTATAGTGACGGAAATTCAGTGCAATGTAGTTTCCCTAAATTACTGCTTAATCTAGATTCAAGAGAGGACAAATGAGTATGTTATTTGGTAGTGTTTCTTTTATAAGATCTGCCATTCGTTATCATTTTACATTTTTTTTTTAAACCAAAAGATTTATTAATATCAGCCGAAAGGAACTTTGCATGGAGAAAATATACAAGCAGCCTCCATCACAAAATAACAGGATCGAGGCCTCATCCACCTACACCTTACCCTAAAATAAAATTTCCATTCCAATCTATGCACACACCTCCTCCCATGTTCCCTGGTTGCCTCGACACAAACCATCCATGTTAACTTTCAACCATACTTCCTTCAGCCTCGTCCACCTTACCACTGCACAAATAAGATTGCTCGACTCTTGAGATTAATATGGAGGTGTTGAAGAGTCATCCTTCTAGCTTGAAAAACTTCTGCTAGAGCTTGAAAATACTAATTGATGTACCGCATCCAACCGAGTACCCTAGAAACCACATTGCCATCATCCACTCCCTTCCCCTCAAACCTGCTACCGTTCGGCTCATGCCAAATTTCCCATATGATTAAGTATGGCACCAGACCTCTCAAATTAGAGAAACAGTCCATGGCCAATGCATCTTGCCACCATTGCATGACCCGAGATTCCAACGATTGACCTCATAAGAAGAACACGTCAAATGCAAAGCTGAAGTAGGACCACACCTGGTTAGAGAGTGCATTGGCTGAGAATAGGTGATCAATAGACTTAGTAGCAGCGGAGTTATCCAGCAGGCAACAATTGCATCTCAAGGCTAGAGATATACCTTTCAATTGGACCCTATCGTCCACCGGGATGCCCTTCAAGAGCCCCTTCCAGACAAATATCGAAATCTTTGGTGGCAGCATTGCATGACACACCCAACGAGCCCAACTCTTCCTGCCCCTAGCAGCTCTACTCAAATTCCAAGCCGATTTAACTGAAAATTCACCCAACGACTCGAGAGGCCAGATTCGACAATCCGCTCGGTCACTAGCAATCATACCTTCTGCCTCAATGTTCGCATGCACCGCCGGGGAAATAAGAAAGGTCGCCGATGAGTCCTGAATGATACCCTCGTGGCTCAGGAGATCTTTGACTTAAAGGCACTTTAGGTGGGAGGGCACTTGCTTCCCACAAACTTCTTCAAGAGGACTAAGCCTCGTCTAGTTGTCCGACCACGATCTACACTCCCCTATCCCCACCAACTAGCGAACTTGATAATTAATTAAGGGGAGAAGCTTTAGCACACTATTCCAAAGAGGGGAGGCCACCCTGGCACTCGAACTGAGAGCCTCTGAACCACAATTCCACCCATACTTGGATTTCATAAAATCTCCCCATATTGACGCCCATAGTTGCTGCTCACCTTCCATGCCAGCTTCATCCTTAGGTTGTTCATCACGTCAGCTAAACACTTAATCCCAATACCCCCTTCCAGATTAGACACCACAATGGATTTCCAGCTGATTCAATGCTACTTCTTTCTACTCTCATCCCAACGCCAAAAGAAATCTGCAAAAATCTTTTCTAGGTCTGATAACACCTTGAACGGAACCATCGTGGCAGCCATAGAGTGAATAGGAATACTACTTAGGACAGGATTGATGAGCACTGATCTCTTTGCTGGGTTTAGGCACTTGCTCATCCAACCCGCTGTCTTAGCTGCTAACTTATCCAGTAAAGGTAGGAAGTTAGGTCTCTTACTCGTCCCTTGAACAATGGGGACTCCCAGGTACTTTAATACTCCCAGCTGAATGAGGAATTCCCATCAATCTCTAGACAGATCTGATTTTGGATGAAGGCAGCTTGCTTGAGCACATGAAACAACTTTTGTCTGCATTAATTATTTGGCCATATATGCATTGGTACCTCTCCAAGAATTGCTTGGTGTTGAAAAGCGACCTCTTGCTTCCATAGGTGAAAATGATGGTGTCATATGTAAACAACAGGTGCACAACCACCTGACTTCTGCGACTTGCCTGGTAAGGTTGACACAGACTTGACTGAGTTAATGTCTTCAGTCCTCTGCTCAAAATATCAATCATTAAGATGAACAGCGATGGGGAAAGTGGGGCATCCCTGCCGTAGACCCCTAAAGGATTTAATGTACCCAGTTGGCTCCCCATTCAGCAGCACCAAGAACCAATTAGAGCTCTAACATCCACTTTGCACTAAAGCTAAATTTCAGCAGGAAAGCCTTCAAGAGAGACCACTCCACTCCGTCATATTTAACGATGAAGTTCCCTCTCCTCACTTTCCTGTCAATTTCTTTGAACAACTCCTAGGTTAGCGCGATACTTTCTATCATCGACCGCCCCCGGATGAATGCTTTCTATTCCCATGAAATAATCTTAGGGAGCAAAGAGTTAAGACGAGTGGAAATTTGACAATCTCTCTTGGGATCTAGACTTTGGGATAAGGTAGATAAGAGTTGAAGTGAATGCTCTAGGAAGAGATCTCCCTTTGAACAAAAATTTTACGGCACTCATGAGGTCTTCGCAAATGATGTCCCAGCAGCCACTAAAGAAAGCTCTCGGAAGCCCATCTGGACCAGGCACCTCGTCCTTAGGCGTGACATCCACCACCTGCTTAACCTTTGAAATTGTCAGCTCAACCATAAGCGCTAGATTGTCTTCCTGGGAGATACATTCAAGAATCAGGTCTATGAGGTCCTCAGGGGGGTCCACCTCTTGGGTTGTCAACAGATTTACAAAGAAATCCACCACTTCTTCCTTGATCCTAATTGTGTCCGAAGTAAATTCCCCACCATGAAGCTTGATTTTCTAAATTACCACACTTCTCGATCTATCATTGATTGCCAGGTGGAAGTGCTTGGTGTTGTTATCTCCTTCTTCCAGCCATTTGTTTTGCAACTTTTGCTTTCAGAAGATTTCTTCACACAGCTCGAGCCACTGGAGATTGTCTTTAGCTTCCTTAAGGCTTGATTGGTGATCTTGCGTGGGAAATTGCTGGCTAAGGAGTTCTCTCCTCGACGCTTCTTCTTCTGCCAGCTTGAGATTTATGAAGATATTTCCAAATACTTCTTTGTTCCATTTCTTAAGAACCGTCTTAACATTTTTCATCTTCACTAGTAGATTAAACATCAACTAGGAGAGCCCCTTCGCAGCCCAAGCTTCTCTCACCTGCTGAAGGAAATCAGTGTGCTGAAACCACATTTGCTAGAACCGGAACGACCTTAGGAAGGATGCTGGAGGAGGAGGGAAAGAGAGGAGAAGGAACGCATGGTCTGAACCCACCTAAGGGAGGTGATCTACCTTAAAAGTCGGAAAATGATCGAGTCAATCCCCATTGCAGAGCACTTTGTCCAGTGCCCTTTATCATGCCCCAAATTCGATTTTTGGCATACAATCGCCGTAATCCGAACTTAGAGTTGACAGCCCCCATAGTACTCCGGTTTCGGCACCTAGCGTTACACCAAGTCTCGAAAATGGAATCCTACAAGGAGGATTTTATTTAGAATGATTTTTTTTAACCATAATAGCATAACCACGAGTTTACCAAACAAAAAAGCATTACATCACATATCCATTAATCAATTGTTTAATGTACAATGTCGATAAGGTAAATACAAATTTTCTCGAAACATAAACAAGCAGCTGCTCCAGCATTGCCAAGTACTGCTGCCTTTCTCAGTAACCTGCACGTTAAACAACGTGCTAAGCTTTTTATGAAGACGGTGACCACTTCCTCTCTTATTCTTCTTCTTCTTCTTCTTTGCTTATGCATTGTAGATTCTCAAATGTGCCATTACCTCAGGCCCTACACCCCCAGGATTGCATAGACATGCTCCTGCCTCAAACCTCATGCCCCTCCCTCCCCTCAAATCGCACAATGTGTGCTCCACTTAGCCTTTGCACCCATGTCTTCATCTAGTGGATTACACACGCACTCCTCCAACTAGTGGACCATGTACCTGCACCTCCATCTAGTGGACTGCACATTCGCCCCATAGTGGATTGGGCACTCGCCCTTTATGTTTTACAAAGAGGTGAGAGAGAAGATATGAGACATGTAACTTGGGGTTGTCTACTCTCATTTTACTAGGACTATGCTGTCGTCATGCCATCTTTGTCATTGGATTGTGCAGCTAAACTAACTTGTCTTCCCGCATGTGGCTAATTTGAGTGAGCCACTAGGCTTTATCTTTGGGCTCTCAGCTAACTCGATCTAATAATCGCGTCACTCAGTCCATAATAATAATAAAATATAACATGACACGCTCTCTGCTTGCGCCTCACGTTCCATAATAGCAATAGTGGCTATAATGGCCACCATTGTTACTATTAGATTACAGTTGTAACAACATTGTAATGGCTATTATGACCTTTTTTTTCTTTTTAAAAAATGTGTTTTGTACTCATTATGGAGCCATTACATGCCCTTTTTTTTTTTCCTCCGTAACATCTGTTTAGGTCCTGCAATGCGTAAAGATTACCACCTGTTTTAGCATTCCATGGAAATAGACTATGCACGATTTGCCATTTGAACCATGTCAGTCAGGTTATTCATTAAATTTTTTCCAAGTTATGCGACATTTGAAGATCTCATCAGTTAGCAAGAAACTAGTAGCATTAGAGTTTATTAGTCGTGATAGAAAGAGTTTTCCTGTTTACTTTGCCATCCTTTTAATCTTTCAAATTATAGCTTGATCTATGTTTAGGTCAAAAAAGCTGCAATCCAGTACCGTTCAAAAAAGAAAGAAAGAAAGAAAGAAAGAAAAAGTAAACCTCGTCAACCTCAAAAGTTTTGATTTATTTTTTTTGCCCTTTTTTCCCTAGTTGCAAAAGAACCTTTTGAGCTAATACTTCTATTTTGAAGATAGAAACTTCAGCAAAAAAAAAAAAAAAAAGGTTTGCTTTCCCATCTTATATAGTTATCGAATAATGTGAATAGGTGAGATTGAAACTTGTCAAAGAAATGTTTTCCAAGCTGTTCATGGTGGGTGAATCAAGAAATGATAGGATGTGGGCTTCTAGTGCAGTGTTGGAAGTTGAAGATCTTTTTTCATAGTTTCTGAGATTAGATCATTAGCATAATCTCTTGATGTATCCTTTTAATTAGCATGTGATGAGAGAGGTTGACAGTTCCTCTACCTCGATGGATCTTGTATCTTTTGCTTTCTTAGTAATTCGGCACTTATACATGCATGAATACATACATATAATATTATTACCTCTTGAAATTATATCGTAATTTAGATTCCAAACATAAGAAAACTGTGTTTAAGAAATTTCATAGATAACACCTTCCTTATCTTTTAACTTTCTTTTTTACTTTTTCCATTTATTTTTTGTAGTTTAATAGAGGGTGAGAGTATCTGTTTCTTTCTTGATATTTCATTCATTAGAGCTTGAATTGATGTGCATCTTAAGCTTTTTCCCTCTTCTTGCCTACTAATGAAAAACCATTGCAGGCTCAGCTCAGCCCACACAACCCATATCTTCTTGACCAATCCATCCTGTGGACACAACACGAGGAGATGGGTGACGGTTTCATTTTTATAAGGATGGTAAATAATAATACCCTGAACTTGGATGCTTTCCGTGGGGAAACGGGTGGACCAATACATGACGGCACCATTGTTGGGCTCTGGAATCCGCAAGCAGGAGATAACCAAAAGTGGAAGATCGTTCCTTACTGTAAGTTTCCTAGTTACCATAGCTCTTTATAGATATCTCAAATAAAGATTAAGAAAAGAAATTAAATAAACCCATTGCTTCTCTCTCTTAGTTCAAGAACTAAGACCATGTATTTCCAATATTTAGTGTTTCTTTCATTCATCTAATGCATGATAATTGAGATTAATAATAAAAAAGCAAAAGACATTAAGGGTTCACTTAGATGCATCAAAAGATATTAAGCGTTCACTTAGATGCATCAAATATCATGAAAGTTCATGATTAAATAGTCCAATTTAGTGCAAAATTTTTGGGGGGTTCTATCTTTGGTTGCTGACGTTTTCAGTGTTGTGGTAGCTTTTGCTCACAATCTAAGAGAATTAGTGAAATTTCTAGAGGGCTAAACATTTCATTTTCTCGGAAGGATATGGACCCAACTATCTCTGCAAGTCCTCCAGTTGTAGTAGAGCTTGAGTGGCCTTCATTGTATTTTGAGAATTCTCTCCCTCTCCTTTTTTAACAAATTTGTACTTGTCATTTATTTTTATTTTTGGTGCAGCCAAACACCACCCTAAAAGAGAACAAGTCTCTATCAAAGAACCATGAGTCTGTGTTCTTTACTTTTATCCAGGCCCGTTTCAGATGTAACAAAATAAATAAATAAATAAAAGTTGGAATTTCAATGATGGGGCAGCTTGATGGATCCATGTCATTCATTTGGTGGGCCTTTCGTTCGTTGGCAATGTGTTAGAAAAATCCAGTATTGTCAGGTGATTTTACACACCTGGTAGAAGATCAGTGAGCATACATCAAGGAAACACATAAAACTCGAGTATA
Source organism: Liriodendron chinense (assembly GCA_003013855.2). NCBI lineage: Eukaryota > Viridiplantae > Streptophyta > Magnoliopsida > Magnoliales > Magnoliaceae > Liriodendron > Liriodendron chinense. Next base: position 7,414 of record PVNU02000198.1, on the reverse strand, counting down.
ATTCTTTTGGTTATAGGAAAAATGAGATAAACCATTTACTATAATCTTTTCTTTTCTTCTATAGAAGATGTATCTAATATACTCTTTTTCATTTCCTCTCGTGAATGCAGGATATCTATAGCAGTATGTTGGCGAGTGGTCTTATTAAATAAGCTTTTATGGCTGTTTAAAGGGACTGCCCTTTGCAGCAGTGTGTTGGTGAGTGGTCTTATTAAATAAACTTTTATAGCTGTTTAAAGGGACTACCCTTTGCAGCAGTGTGTTGGTTAGTGGTCTTATTAAATAAGCTTTTATAGCTGTTTAAAGGGACTATCCTTTGCAGCAATGTGTTGGCAGGTGGTCTTCACTTTGTTGGTGTTTTCTTTTGCTTGTTTGGATCATTAAGTGAAAGGCTATTGAGTTTTATTGGACTGCTTGTAGCGTTATCTCTTCTTTCAACTTGTGCTTTGTGCTGAATAATATGGATTTGAGATAATGATATGAAAATTAGACCATTTGGGCTGATCATCTTTTTTTTTTTTTTTTTTTTTAATTAACTTGTATCATTATGAAATATTTGTTTGAAGATAGTGGCATTACCTTCACCCCTTCCTGTTAAGGGAATCAATGCTTTTTATCTAGGGACCGAGGCCAATATTGGGCTAAGTCTAGCCTTGTTGGCATCACATTAAGACCTTAGTGGTGCTCGCATGCTTTTAAATTCATGCTTAAATCCTGCCCTTGGCAGCCATATGCTGTCTTCAACTGGGCTTGATAGTAAAAGTTGTGAAGCCTACTTGCTGAACCCAAGCTGAACATAGGATTGGGATCGGTTCAAGGTCTATCTTCTGGATAGTCTTTCGAGAAATTTTCCACAAACTATGGTATATCCTCTGGTGATGAGGTAACAATCTTACAAGTTGATAGGTGAGGCCCTCAAGAATGGACCGTAAGACTTCTATTAGGTGGGCCCCATGTGATCAATGGTTAAGATAATTTGATAGTTGGATATTTGGAATGAACATATGGGTTGAGGGCACCAGTAGTTTTGATTGGTTTAGATATATAAAGGATTGGTGCGCTTAGACTCTACTGTGTATCTAGAGTGTTTCAAAAAGACAAGAATTTTATTCGGTGTAGAGACTTCTAAAGGAGGAATATTGTGATGGGTTGAACTACTACAAGCATAAAAGAGGAATAGTTGTGATGGGTTGAATTACGCGAAATGTCTTATCTATAAATACCAGTCTTGCACTCTTCACCTACTCGTGAAGGGTGTAAGGTGCAGACAATTAAGTTCATCAATTCTCATTCAACTAATCTGCCACCATTCAAGTACCCATTTACATTTAGGACCTTTCGTGATTTCCTAACTGATGCATAGATGATTCCATATTTTGCAAGTTAGTCATGCAATTAGTATCAAAACCACCTATGCATTTAGTTATGATGGATTTTATGGTATTGTTTATTGTGGGGTGATCCAAATTCAGATTTTAAGCTCAAGAGAGAACAATCGAATCCTTCATCTTATTCTTGAGCATGAGACGCTTAATACACCAAATCTTGGTCAGTCATTTCCTATCGCCCAAATCTTGTATCATAGCCGCACCGCGCATGTCAACACCTTGGTGTTTGCATTGAGCCCTTGGGTGGAGACCATCAACAGAATCCACCAGATGGGGATTCATGTTTGGTCTCTTCTATGGCCTTTACACTTGTGGATTCAAGAAATTGTTTGAGATTTAATAGCCCGTTATGATGCATGCCTAATCATCAATGGTAGTGATGTAATTGCCCAGCAACAAATAAAGAAACTAGAGTTGTTGCCAATAGCAACATCTCTCTCTCTCTCTCTCTCTCTCTCTCTCTCTCTCTCTGGTTCGGGCTTGTGCCTAGCATAACCATGTTGGGCTAGAAATTTTGGACAATGCAGGTTGGGATTGGACAGAGCTTGGCCCGGCCCAGCCCATTTACACAACTAATAGGACTGCAAGAAAGTATATAAAGAAATAAATAAAGGGGATTTTACTGCAAAAAAAAAAAAAAAAAAACTCCCAAGTTTTCAATATTACAGTGAATAATGTCTCTTCGGACCTGTTTGGATTCATTGAAATATAAATTGAGAGCTCCTCTCAACAAAATATATAAATAAATAGATAAAGGGATCTTTACTGAAGAAAAAACCCTCCCAAGTTTTCTTTTTTAGCAAATAATGTCTTTGCTAAGAACTTCTTTGGATTCTTTGAAATATAAATTGATCAGGAAATATCATTTCCATAAAAATGACATTTTGGTTATTTGTTTTTGTAAATTTCTTGGAAACACTTTCATTTTCTTGAGAGGGACGCACATTGTGGACGGAGTGGATGCGCCACAAACATCGTGGTGGGCCACAGAGCTTTATTGTTTTACTTGTTGTTGAGAGTTCAGGTCCCCCTAATTCAAGTCCAGTCTCTCTACAAGTGACGAGGAAGCATAGCTATGCAAGATATGGGCCGTTCATGAGGTGGAGCACGACCTAAAAAAAAAGAAAGAAAAGAAAAGAAAAGTTAAGGCTGAAGTTGAAAGGCGCATGAGAAAAAATGCATTTGTTATATTCAGCGTAAGTGTGGCCCATATGACCTTTCTGAATTCTTGGACGAGTTGGGATCCTCTGTTTACAGCAAACAGAAAATTCCGTTTGCAGCTTCAATGTGATGAGGTTTCACTGTGGATGTGATGCTGTCACAAACCTTACGTGATGACACCAACGAATCAAAAAGCTGCAAACAGGCAATCCCTAGGCTGTGAGGACAGCCCGTGGCATATTTGCTACTTTCGGGATTTGAACACAAAACCTTTTGCTGCGTATCAATGTATATCAGGGGCACTCTAACAGATACACTTATCAAGCATATCATTTTCACATGGCAAAAGCGTACAGTGATAAATAAAAGAATCAATGGTCCATATTCATCGTGAAGTTTAGGCCCAACTCTGAATGGATCAGCTTCTATTATGGTCAGTGTATAAACATGATGACCCCACCTAATGGAGGGCTCAGATCTCGCACAAGTGTCGCGCATTCACCTTTATGATATAACCTCGCGCATCCCGCTTTAGCATTTCTGATGATTTTTGAAAGTGCTGCAACGGGATGCGGACCGGAATCGTTTACAACACATATTTCATGGAGCGATGTACACCACCAAATCTCTGTGGGGCCGACCAGGTTGTATATGTGACATCCACTCCGTCCATCATCTGATCATCAACCTTCTTTTCATACACTTACAAAATATTAGCCCGATAAAAACTCATATGGGCCACATCACTGGGTACAATGTAAAATTGCGCCTTAAACCATTAAGTTTAATTACTCGATGCGGCCCACCTAAGTTTTGAATCTGACCTTTTTATATTTTCCCTTCATCCTGGTGATTCACACGTGATGAACAAGTTTGATGAAATATCTACAACATGGTGGGCCGACAGCAGATCAATGGTCGGAGTCCCATACCCGTTTTTTCTCCCTGTGGTGTGGCCCACATGAGCTCTGGATCCTGACAACTTTTTTACTACGTGGATTAACTCTGAGGGACGCACCTTATGGACGGAGTGGATGCCTCACATATATCGTGGTGGGCCCACAGAGCTTTATTGTTGTACTTGTTGAGGATTCAGTCCTAATTCCAGTCCATTCTCGCTGCATGTTACATGGTATTATGGCTGCTCATATGCCCGTTAACCCGCCCGGCCCGACCTTGTAGAAACCCGAGGTGTCTCGACCCGGCTGAGAAAACGGTCCGGTCCCGAGTAAATGCGGCTAGACCGTTTTTAATTTAGGCACGGTTTAGGGTACATGCCAAATCCGCCCGACCCGACCCGTACCCTGACCCGTACCCCGACCCGTGCATCCCGACCCATTCCACCTGACCCAACCCACCCCGTTTATACTAGTTTATTGCTTTTAGAAATATCTATATAGCGTTATCAATATGTTGAATGGTCAATAAACATTAGGGTGGACTCTAGAATCTTTTAATGGTGGGACTTCAATGACCACTAATTTTTGTGGTGTGGTCTATCTAAAGCTTATATCTGCTTCCTTTTTGGGACTATGTCCTATAATAATTTGGAAATGTAGATGGACGACATGGATTTACAATATATACATCAAAGTGAGCCTCATGGTTAGGGTCTCACCCACATGACTGGTTCCAGGTCTCACCGACTCTCACCCAAGCTGCTCTCATCTCACACTCACAGGGAGCGGATTAGGTGACATCCGGGATCCACCAAGGTGGGTGGCCCTTGACTATGTGTCTTAAATTCACACTATCCAACTATTTTGAAAGATCATTTTAGGATATGATACAAGAAATTAAGCTGACTCAAATCTTAGGTGGACCACACCATAGAAACATAGTCCTAACTTGACCTGACCTGACCCGACCTGACCCGGTTTAGCATATAGGGTAGGGTAGGGTTAGGGTTAACCCTTTTACAAGTAGGGTAGGGTTAGGGTTGGGTCAACCTAACCCGATCACGACCCGGACCGAAACCCAGACCTTTAAATGTCTTTAGGTTCGGTCCAGGGTTGGGCCCAACCCGACCTTAACCCGACCCGTGTGTAGGCCTACATGGTATGCTAGGCATGATATGGGAGCGGATTAGGTGCTACCCAAGCCTGTTCCGAGCTGTTGGGGGGGGGGGGGGGGGGGGGGGGATGGATTAGGGGGCGCGACTTGGGTGAGACACCGGAACTAGCGATGTGGGTGGGACCCTGAACTTATGGCCCACCTGGATGTATTCCTTATAGATCCATGCCGGTAATCTGCTTTTCTAGATTATTTTGTACTATGGTACCAAAAATAAAGAAGATGAAAATTTTGGGTGGACTACATCATAAGAAACACTAATTAATGACCATTAAAAACCTTTGTGAGCCACAAAAGTTTTCTATCAACCTTATATTTGTTTTTCCTTTCATTCCTGTCTACGTGACCTTATCAACAGATTGGATGGTCAATAAACATTACGGTGGACTCCTAGGAAGTTGTTAATGGTCATGGTTGAATGATAACTGTTTCTTGGGATGTGGTCCACCTAAAATTTTCATCTGTTTAATTTTTGGGACTGCATCCTAAAATAATACGAAGAAACAGATCGACGGCATGGATCTACAAAGAATACATCCAGGTGGGCCCCAGGTTCAGGGTCCCACCCACATCGCTGGTTCCGGGGTCTCACCCAAGTCGCACCCCGGATTAGGTACTACCTAAACCTGTCTTGAGCTCAGGACAGGCTAGTACGTGGCGTGTGGGCATTGGGGGAGAGGAGGGGTGACATGACTGTGTCAGGCTTGTTGATGTGGCAGGTCACCTCTGACAACGTGCCCTACACCAATACAAATGTGACACGTATGTGCCATGTCGGGCCTGTCCTGAGCTCGGGATAGGCTCCGGTAGTACCTAATCCGCTCCTGAGCTCAGGACAGGCTAGCATGTGGCGTGTGGGCATTTGGGGAGAGGAGGCGTGATAGGGTGTGGATTTCCTGTAAAGGCTTTGCACAGGAAGTTCCTGGGCTAGGAACCAAGGTGGGGCTAAAAGTGATTGTTTTTTGATAAATCCATGATGTAGAACGGGTCGCTGATTATTTCATGGCCCAGATGGAGCAAAAGAAGACCGGTCGAGGTCGAAAGTGATCCGGACCGTCAGGACCGTAAATCGGTCGTAATCTCACAATCCGGAATGAGTTACGGGACGTATAATATATCAATTTGGGGTAGCTCGAGCTACTTAGCCAACCAACCCCGCTATGCCGGGTTGCCCAAGCCGGAATTGCGAGAATCGACGTATCGACTGTCCATTAGGCTAGTTTATTTTCATTTTACTATTTATTAGTAAGTTTTATTCGATCATAACTTTGCATCCGTATGGGTTTTAGAGTTAATGCCCAACATGAAAGGCTTAGAATATTTAGTAGAACAACGTGGGTTGAGGCCGTTTGAAAAACTTTCTATTTTTGGCCGAAAACCAAGAGTTCTAGTAGGATTGAACGACTTCTATAAATAGTAAGTTTACTATTTATAGTAAGTTGCGTTTTCTAGGAGTTTAAGTTGGAGTTGGATTCTGATACTTTACCTAGGTTTAGTTTCCTATTTATATGCATTGTAATTTTATTATTATTCATTCAATCTTCAATAAACAATTATTTGGAATTAAATTCCTTTTTTTTTAATCTTTTCTTTCTTCTCGTGGATTCGAGAAACTATCGGTTTAGGGAGACGGTGATCGACCTACCACGTCCTCCCTGCGTCATTGGTATCAGAGAGAGGTTTCTTCCTCAGGACGATGACCTCTAATGACGGGATGGATCCTCATCTTAAGGACGGTTGCTCAAGGGACCTATTAACGGCGACAGCTTTCGAAGCAGCGCAACGGGAGAACCGGTTGATCTGCAGGTAAACAGGTGACCCCTCGACCAGATTGCAGCATCGCTAGCTCCGTTTCGAGCTCAAGGCGACCAACAACCACAACGTTGCTATATGGAACAATCATGTTGTCCGTTAGAGCACCCAGGTGGATAATCGTAGGGCTACGCCAGACGAATCAGAACCAAGCGATGACGAGGTCGAGCCATTTTGGTACGACTACCTGCACTAGGGAATGAGCGTGTGGAACGAGCAGAACGAGACTATCGGGGCAAAGCTGATATTCCCAGCTTTAATGGCCTACTTCGAATAGAGGAATTCCTCGAATTGGCTGGGCAGAGGTCGAGCGATACTTCGACTATATGGAAGGCCGGACGACAAGAAGGTAAACTAATTGCTTATAAATTTAAATCCGGTGCTTCAGCATGGTGGGAAAAACTACAGGTTTCCCGCACCCTTCAGAATAAGACACCCATCCGAACATGGCCTCGGATGAGACAGCTTCTGAGAGGCTCGATTCCTCCCTAGCGACTATGAACAAAATTTTGTTCTAACAATATCAAAATTGGTCGTCAGGAAAATCGAACCGTTTCCGACATATCTTGAAGAATTCAACGATTGGCTACATGGAATAATTTATCGGAATCAGAGGCACAACAAGTATCACGATTCATTGGTGGGTTGCGATTTGCAATCCAGGATCGAGTCCAAATGCATCCAGTCTGGACGTTGAGTGAGGCCAATCAATTGGCCACTCGAGCAGAAACACAGTTGTCACGGCCCCCTGCTCGACCCTATCCGGCAACACGAAATTCCAACACCGGACCCACTCAAGATACAACGTTGGCCAAAGGCAAGGAGCCTATAGGAGGGCGTCCTTAACCTCCTACGGTCACGAACCGGGACTGGGGAAGCGGTTCCTCAAGACCTCAACGTACAGCTCCCACTACAGCGGGTTCCAGCAGGATCCCCAAACCCAGATGGTCGGCCAAGACCAGACCATTGTCTCCGTTGTG